>JAHWFP010122277.1:0-18621 GCA_023313725.1 Lithobius niger
CCCAGCAGAGTCATTTTAATTAAGATTAATTCCCTTCCACCAACTTCAAGTGTGCTCCGAATTTGGTAAGATAGCAACTTTGCTATTTTGGCTAAATAGTTTAGCGCCAGGATGGGAGTTAATTTTATTCTAAAAAAAATGTTGTTTGTGTGGTGGAACTGTAAGTGGTTCGGATTAATTATAGCTAAGATTCGTTCCTTATGCTAGACCAGGGAGTGGTAATAGTGTTGTCGAAACCTAATTTGTTCAAGACTATATCTGATGCGATGTGTCAGCCACTTTCCCCAATAATACAATAACTCAAAATAAATTGGAATAAACGTACGGTAGTTAAATTAGGCCTTGACAACACAGTGTGGTCATACCTCTACCCTGGCTGGCTGTTACCTTTATGCATTTTTTAAGCTTGTTCGGTCGTGCATGCAGCATAGGCCTATAGGGTTGTTTTCGGTGCTTGAGAAGCGTTGTTTAAAACCATGTTTAAATCGAATTATCTGAAAAATTTGGACAAGGTAAATTAGTTAAAACTAGGTAGGTTATAAGAAATTCTCGAATTTGGCTTAGTTGTTCGGCAATTCTAGTAATAGTGAGTGGCTTTAGCTTAATTAAAATTTGCTAAATTGTATTATTTAAGTTAAACTTAATGCTTGTGTCATATGTATGTCAGTTACTGGTAAACATAATGTACCACCTGTAGTGGCCGTCAATGATGACGTTAGTTTAGCAAATGAATTAATTTCATATGCAGTTGATAATATATTTATTAATCCAAATTTAAGTGCTAGTGACACAGTGTCAGACAATACGGCAAGTAAATCTCTGGCCTGTTTGCAGAGTTCGACCCTGAGTCCGACACTTGGGATAAATACTCCACTAGGATTAATTATATCTTTAGAGCAAAGAAAGTGCCTGATTTGGATAAACTGGATGTTTTAATGTCACCCATAGGCAGGTATTTGTTTAACAAAATTTTAAACATAATTTCCCGTAAGGTCCACACTGATTTCACGTATGATGAGTTAGTTAATGATTTGGATTTGGATGATTAATGATTTGAAACCACTGCCTTCAGTAGTGTCAGAAAGAATGAAATTTTTTCATAGAACACAAAAGTCAGAAGAGTCTATTAACGAGTATCTAGCTGCCTTAAAAACGTTGACAAAGCATTGCGACTTTGACAAGATTAAGAGCATTAACTGTGAAATGATTTGAGATCGTTTGATCGTTCTGAACAAATACAAATGGAACTGCTCAAGAAAATTTTAGATTTAAAAGCTTCAGTTTCACTAGCACAGTTTCAGTGTTCCTTGAGTCAGCTGAGGCTGAGCAGTTGGAAATTCGTTATAACTTAAAAGCAGTTAACTTGGTTTCACAACTAATTAAAACACCTAAATTTTGTTCTAAACCATCTAGTGATATCACTTGTTTTTGTTGCGGTCGCTCTGGTCACGTGAAAACAAGGTGTAAATACAAAGATTACATTTGTCGCCGTTGTCATACACAAGGACATCTTAAAGAAGTCTGTAGAAAAAGTAGTAGTAGTTCTAAACCATCAAAAACTCGCTCAAAACCAGCTCAGAGATATACTCCTAAGGTTCAATCTAAGAACAAATACAGTTACAGAAAAAAGGTGAACCAACTAAAACAAAAATGTGATAGTGAGTCAGATTATGATGGCAGTGAAATAAATAACAAGTTTACTGAGTCAGATAGTAACTGAGTCCGGCGAGGACTATTGCTGAAAAAAACAACACCGTGGGAATATGCAGCAGGGATGAACCAGGTTCAATTGAACTTGCGACAAATAGAGTTATCGTAAACAATATGAGAATTTGCAAGTGGCCTATCACAGTCTTCTGAACGGCATCGAGTTAGTAATGGAACTCGACTCCGGTGTATATGGAACCGTCATCTCCATGGACTAGTATAATTATTTTTCCAACGTGCCATTGCAAATTTGCCCTTACTCGACTCGATTTGCGCATACACTGAGGGAGGGGAGAGGTCCATGTACACGATAAACCCTGAAGTTACTTATAACGGACAAACCGAGTACCTAGATACTATGATTTCAAAACACTGCAAATCAGCTTACTCCTTACTCTGAACTAGATCCTTACCTTCAAACTAGAGTAAAATCAGTTAAAAAAGTTAAAGTAAACCATCCTGCAGTAATTAATACTGAGAAAATTGTTCAAGGCTTTCTAGAATTTTTTGGTTCCGGTTTTGGGAGAATCAAAAACTATAAGGCTAAAATACAGTTAGGAGCAGATGCTAAACCGGTTTATCGTTGTGTACGTTCCGTTTCCCTAACATTAAAAGAGCAAGTAAATCAGGAAATCATGCGCCTTGTTGGCCTTGGTATCCTGGAGGCTGTGGAAAAAATCGGAATGGGCAACTCCGATAGTCATAGTTCATAAATCGAATGGACAAATCCACAACTCGAAGTTGACCATTATCCTGTCTCCACAGCCACAGAGTTATTCAGTGAACTAGCAGGGAGTGACACCTTTAATTTAATTGATCTTAAGGATGCATTCCTGCAGTTTGAATTGGATGA
Organism: Lithobius niger; assembly: GCA_023313725.1. NCBI lineage: Eukaryota > Metazoa > Arthropoda > Chilopoda > Lithobiomorpha > Lithobiidae > Lithobius > Lithobius niger. The sequence goes on from JAHWFP010122277.1 coordinate 2,561, forward strand.
GTCGCAAGTTCTTTAATGATAAATAAACCACTTGGACTTTTTAGATGGCTGCGCATGCTTTTGGGCTTAACTTCAAGTCCTGGGATTTTTCAACATGTTATGATGCGAATTACATACAAAATTCCCAAATGTCTGCCGTTTTATGACAACATTCTAGTAATTGGCAAAGGTCAACAACATGACGAATCGTTAAACTAACTTTTCAAGATGTGGAGGCCGAATTTGGAATCGTAAAATGCAAGCGGTCATGCCCTGTGTTGAAATATCTTTGTCATATTATCAAAGATGAAGGTCTGTACACGCTACCCGAGGTTATTGAAGCAATAACCAAAGCTCCAAACCCCACAAATATACAGGAGCTACAAAGTTTCGTAGGTTTCGTGAACCATTATTCAAATACCTCCCAAACTTGGCTTATATACTTGCCCCTGTCACCCAGTTGTTAAGCCCTAAAGTTAAATAGGTCTGGGGAAAGACTGAAACCAAGCGGTGGAGAAAGTTAAACATCTTTTTATTAACTGAAAAGTACTGGTTCACTATGACCCAAAAAAGAAGCTCAAATTAGTCTACGACGCATCTCCCTATGGGGTAGGTTATAACCTAATGCATGTAATGCCAAATGGCCTTCGCCTCTAGAAAGTTCACCAAAGTGGAACAGGCATACAGTCGTTTTGATCGTGAGTTGTTAAGCGAAGCTTGGGGTGTCAAACATTTTCACGAGTACGAAATTTATACTTCAAACTGATCAGAAAGCCCTTCTGTGGATCTACGATCCAAAGAAGGGTATATCGCAGATGGCGGCAGCTAGGGTTCAGCATTGGGCAGATATGTTGAACGGGTATTCTTACGATTTTCAGCACATTCCAGGAAATCAAAAATGTAACTGCTGATGCGTTGTCACGTGTCCCCTTCCCCAACGTTGAGGAATTTGAGCAAATGATGGAGCAGTACAACATATTAGCACTGGAAAAATTTCAAACCTCCCAGTTTGAACCCCATTTTGTGTAAAGTTTACCGATACTTTCAGCATGGCTGGCCTAGTCATTGTGACGATCAAGATTTACTCCCATATTTTATTAGGTGTACATAGATTGTTGTAGAGTCAGATGCGCTATTTAGGGGGTATAGAGTTATCGTCCTTGCAGCCTTACAGAGACAAATGTTGAGAGATCTGCAAAGTTCCTACTTGGGAATTGTTAAACTGAAAGGTCCCGCACGTGCAAAAATCTGGTGGCCATCTGTGGACGCAGCTATTGAAAAGTAGGTTAAGTCTTGTTGAAATTGCCAAGAATTTAAAGAAAACCAAACATAAAGTCCCAAACACACCGGAGAATACCCAGTGAAAGCTAACGCCAGATTTCAAGCAGATTTTTGCGGTCCCGTGGACAACTACATGTTTCTAACCATGGTAGATGCGTTTAGTAAAATACCATTTGTTCATCAAATGAAAGCAACAACTTCTGAGAAAGTCACTGAGCTTATGAATACCCACATTGCCCAATAGGGCTTGATGGACGTTTTGTTACAGACAACGGACCTAAATGGATGTCTAGTTTATTTCAAAATTGGCTTATATCCAAAGGCATCCATCACCTAACCAGGCCTGCTTTCTCCCCCTGAGTAAACGGGCTCGCAGAGGTCTTTGTAAAAAACTTCAACAAAATCTACAAGGCTGCACAGCACGATGGTCTCAGTATACACGGTAGTGTTAATGCTTACATTGAATCATCCCGAATCACATTCACTACTACTACCCAAGCAACATCAGCTAAGCTTTATTTTAATCGTCAGCTCAAATCACGTTTAGATTTGTTATTACCTGACCCTAACACTAAAGTTAAAGAGTGTCAGAAGAAACAAATCCAGAGTTCACAAAACGTTACACGAATACCAAATAAACACGACTGTGTGGTATCGCAACTTTAGCCGCACTTCCAATAAATTGTGGCTAGTGGGAAATATAAATGAGGTATTTCCTTATGAAATATACAATGTTGTAACTGCGGGTAAAGTTCTAGTCTGTAAATACAGGGCTCACCTTAGAGAACGATTACTGGTTGTCAGAGTCAGCACAAATTCCATCAAATTCTCAGATTATAAAAATCGGGATAATTTCCAAGAACGCCCTAAATCCAAAAACTACGCATTCTTTGGATTACAACACGCATGCTCAAGCTAATCACGAGGATGCAGCGCCTAAGAAAAATAAAAGCCGGCAATCGATTGGTTCATGTTTACCAGCTTTGTTGATGCCTCAGGCCAGTTCAGCAAAGTCACCTTCAAACGTGCGGTCAGGCGATTGCGTAGCCAGCCAATCAACGCCCACCAGTTGTCATTCACAGAGTCACTTGACACCCAAGCCAATCACAACAGCTCAAATGGGAAGTGTTTCCGGGCGAGAACCAAGTTGTTCCAGTATAGTACCAGGCGTTTTGTTTCACGATACCAGTGCACCCGAGTGGCAAATTTGCAAAACAGAAAAGACCAGTTGCCCATAACAACCACACGTACGCCAATCCCCACTGAGAGGCATCATAGTAAAAGAAAAGCAATCTTTTCACCAATTCGGGAATCTTCAACCAAAACCAAAATGGAACGGAAAAACAAACCAAAATTACGGATCGTCGTGAGCGAATTCGTTAAGCACAAATCGTTCAAATCTCTAATAAAATAACATATTAATTTACAGCACATCGTAACGAGTTGTATTTCCGTTGTATTAATCCGTGTTATTCGTAACCGAACATACGGGGTTCAATTTTAAATTATGCCGTATTGGCTAAAATGTGTAAGTTATAGTTAATTGTGCCCGGAACTGTCCTGGTTGAATTTTAAATTCTGTCACGCTGACAACGTGTGCCAGTCATAGTTGCATGTATGGAAAATTGATTCCATGATTTTAACCCTATATGTTTCTTGTTTTTTCTTGGTAAACAACATCGTCCTGTGTGCTGTTACACAACAACCACTCCATACGCTGATCATTGGTTCGGAAATTTCAGCTGCAAATTTTCGGAGGCTTAATCAGTAGCTATTTGACACGTCCTTCTCGAACCACAAAATACCAATAAGATGATCTTCTAAAAAATTGTTGCAATAAAACCTGAAAGTACAGGTAAAGTACAGATGTAAAGAAGAGAAATTTCAGGGCGCCACCGATTTTTCAGGCGCTCCTAAACAAATTTTTTACAAATGTTAATTTTATGAATTATCAGCTTTCATAAATGCAGTTTTTTTTTTTCTTTGGACGCGATATGACTGCTCTCTTGCTTTCTTAAAATAAATTTCACTTCTTAAGGCTAATAGTGCACTCATAATAGAAATATATGTACAGACAGGAAACAAATAATCTATTCTTTTGTTTCAGCTAGCTTTAGATTTTTTCCCCCTCTGTAATGTGGTGTCGTCACTTGTGTGCACCACACCTTAGCACAACCTAGATACATTAATGTTAATCTTACCCAGTACTAACCATACTAGTAGCCTATTGGTGTGCCATACAATGTAATACTGAACTAATGTGATTACCTTAGACCGGTGACACGCTGGTCACTTGGCCTGTAATGCTTATATAAACTGATGCAGCTTGTTAAACATGTCCACACCCTTGTTTGCTACGACTGTGTCAAGTCTCGTTACTCTGCTAGGGGAACTCCCGATTTGTCTTAGCCCAAAACATGACAGACACAGTCCGACACATGCTTATGACGGGTATGCTCCTTTTTGTTTCGCGCCGCATATCACAAGCAGCTACAGCGGCTGCCTAGTCGCACCAGTCTTCTGTACAGTTCCTACACTTCCAATGTTGAGGCGCACACCTCTATCATGCACTACAACAGCTATCTCTATTATACTAAACTAAAAGCAGTAGCCATCACAATTTCCGGTTAAAAATGTGGTAGCTTTTAGGCCTGTTTTACATTTTAGGAGTAATTGTCAGCTTTTAGGCCTAATTTTAACCAACAGTTTTAATTTCGTAAGTAGCAGCTAACGGAGATATGGATTGTATAGTAAGCCTCTTCATTTTTGCAACACGGTGCGCCTTCAGGTACACAGTTACAGTGTTACAACGTAATGCAACGTAGCCTATACAGTATAGATCAGTGGTAGTAGGGAAGGGACAGAAGAGACGCTGTAGTTGATAAAGCCAACAGCGACTCGTAATAACTTGACGTTGCCATGGTAACATGATTTTAGGCCCAATTTTCATTTTTTAGGCCTAATTTTAAAAATGCAGTTTTAATGTAAGTAGAAGATAGGCCTAATGGAGAATTTGGTTCGACGGTAAGCCTATTCATTCATGCAACAATGCGACGAGACTTTAAACGAAGCTAAAATCCATTTGTTTTTATTGAGGATTTTACAGGTTTTGAACTTTGGTTACGCTTTTGCACGTCAATTTGAAACTTTTGTACTTGGATTTAACACTTTTATACTTCAATTTAACGTAAGTGTATTTCAAATTAACACTCTTGTCTTTGGTTTTAACAAACTTGTACTTGAATTTAACACTTTTGCACTTGAAATTAAAGCATTGAAATAACTAATTTTATTTATTCCCTGTAAAGAATGTGAAATTATACGAAATACGCTTATACAGCAAATCTTACTAATTGCTACTGTAATGTAATTTAGCTATAATGCTCCCGAAACTCTACGAAATATTCTATGGCGCTTTAAATAGAGCGGCGTTTGGAGCGAAAATGAAAATGAAAATTACGCTTGCTATGGTGATACAAGCTGGTTTATGCCAAGGCCAAGAGAGTGAATGATGATTCTCAAGGATATTTGGCCAGTAGTGGGGGTGGCGAAAAGGATGTTAGAAATCTTGACAATAATATTAGTGAATTTGTCGTTCAGTACGTACGGCAGCTATGGAGCAAGTAGTGCTAAACAATGAGCCTGCCAGGGAAGCCACGGACCGACGATGACGAGTCGCAAGGGGCAGCTATTCAAACACACCAAATGAATCAAAATCATTGTAGAGCGTGTAGCTGACGAAAGAATTCACAAGGAGAAACTGTACGTAACAACATTAGGAATAAATAAATAATACGAAAATATCATTACTAGTTTTTTAATGTCATTGCACTGCATTTTTAAAGTATTATATTTGGCAGACATTTACAAAATTAGTAAAAACACTATTTTCTCGTATGGAGAACCGAGAGGAAAAACCTAAAAAAGTGTGAGGGTGCGTATTAGGATTCTCCAAAAAAAAACTTTTTTTCAAAAAACCTTTCTTCCTGGCCATTTTCCATTTCACTTATTAATGTGAGTTACCACAAATAATTACAGGATAATTGAAGCATTCTAAGCCTTGCTGCCAGGTTTTGAGTGTTAATACAGGTAAACTCCATATACAACGTAGTACACATATATAACATATATATGAAGGTATATGAGCTTTTTTAAAGCTATAAGTTACTGATTTAAGCCTTTTCCTTTTTTTTTCAGAGTCCAGTTTTTGACTGTGAAATAGTATCACCAGTTCACCATATCACTGGCAAATGATGGCAAAAATAATAGAAACCCCTGTCTTACATCATGAAACTGAAGTGTGGCTACTTAGGAACATGATTGAGAACTCCCTATACTTTTCGAATACCAACCCAAGGAGATGTGCTGAAATATTTCTTTACCTGACAGATGACCCAATGAAACATGAAAAGTTTCGTAACTTTAATGGCACAGTAGCAGAGAAAGTTCTTGTGGATGTGAAAAAACAATCGGAAAAAGTTGGGATTGAAACTTGGTACAAGGATAAGGTGAAAGCAAAACTCCTAGATCTCTATGGCCCCTGCCGTCTTGTCCAAAAAAGCAAAGAGAAAGAGTCAAATGAGCAGAAGGAACAATCATTCATTGAAGATACGACTAAATATTTCTTTATTGCACTTCAGAATGCTCAGCGGAAGATTGAGCGGAAGATTGAGACCGACAGGTTTTCCGTGTTTTTCTACATTTTTTCTGTGTAATTTCGAACTGTCCCGATGCAACCTCTTCACTACTTTGTTGCAATAAATTTTATCTTCTGTGCCCATTACGACTTTTGTTCCTTCCTTCAAAGCTTGAAGAAATCTCACATTTTCATTCATGTGGTTCCGTTGACGAAACCTGTCAGACTCATATATTCAATGAATATATATATGTTAGCCATATATTCAATGAATTATTGTTCCTTCTGCTCAGTTGACTATTTTCCTTTGCTTTTTGGACAAGCTGGTAGGAACCATAGAGATCTAGGAGTTTTGCTTTCACCTTATCCTTGCACCACATTTCAATCCCAGCCTTCTCCCAGCGTTGCAAAACTGCTACTGCACCATTGAAGTTACGAAATTCTTCAAGTTTTATTGGGTCATCTTTCGGGTAGAAAAAATATCTCCGTACATCTCATTGGGTTGGTATTCGAAAAGTAGGGAGTTCTTCAACCTCGTTCCCAAGTAGAAACATTTAAGTTTTATGACGTAGGACACGGGGTTCTGCTGTTTTTGCCTTAATTTGTTGGTGAAGTGGTGGACAGGTGTTACTATTTAGCAGTCAGACACTAGACTGGAAAAAAGAAAAAGCTTAAATCAATGAATTTTATCACAGCTTTAAATGTAGCTCATAAACTTTCATATATATGGTATATTATATATGTGTAGTATGTTGTATATGGACTTTACCTATATTAACACTCAAAACCTGGCGGCAAGGCTTAGAATGCCTCAAATGACCTGAAATTTTTTGTGGCACCTCATATTGAGAAGTGAAATGGGAAAATGGCCAGGGAGAAAGGTTTTTTGAAAAAAAAGTTTTTTTGCAGCACCCTAGTGCGTATGCTGTCACTGCATGCATTGGGTGCACACCTCCCAGTGTTATCGTAAGCAGCAGCGCAGCAATAGCGGCAGCGCACGAATATAATGTTAGTTGCTTGTAACCACAGGTGCACGAAGGTTCGATCAAGACTTGTTATGAATATGTGCAGTAAAGACGTTAGAAAACCCAACTGTGAGTCGTTTGTCGTGTGGAATGAAAGCCTTCGTTCTAAAGCAGTTGTTACTAAACGCCGTTGGATATTTCGTACAATTTTGGGGTGTTGCAGCGAAATAACATTACAGTGGCAACTTGCAAAAATTTCTCTGAGTATATTTCGTATAATTTCACATTCTTTACAGGTAATAAATAAAATTATTATTTCAATGCTTTAATTTTAAGGGCAAAAGTGTTAAATTCAAGTGCAAGTGTGTTAAATCCATAGACAAGAGCGTTAATTTGAAATCCACTAACGTTAAATTGAAGTACAAAAGTATTAAATCCAAGTACAAAAGTGTCAAATTGATGCGCAAAAGCGTTAAACCAAAGTTCAAAATCTGTAATTTAGAATTTTAATTCGACGATCAAATGTTATTACTTAATTTAGTCATATCGAAGAAGTCTATTAGCTATAAGGAAATAACGATGTTTTAATTTGCCATGTTATTTAACTAACTTCTCACACTGAATCTAACGTTGTAAACAATGGTCATCAATATCTGGTACCGTTGCGAAGTTGAAAAAGCGACGGACGGATGGACGGACAGAGTCGTTGCAATAGTCTTCTCAGCCGGTACGGTTGTACGAAAGACTAAAAAGCAGGTAGCAGAGCGTACTATAGTAACAGACTTTGTGAATATCTTTTTTAGAAAAACAAGTTGCACAATAGTATTAGACTTTGTTAGGAATGCATGTAGCATGACTTGTCGTATTATCAGACTTTTACAAATGTTAGTTATTTGTTTTGAAAATTATCTAGGGAAATGGTGCTTCATTTGCAGTGTGTCTATTTTTATTCAAGCTTTGGGATTCGCAGACTTATCAACAGCTGAATATTTTGTCTCCATTCAATTATTTGACGGACACACGAACTCCTATTCAAAAGCTGATTCTTTCCTCTGCTGCCGAGGTGATGTTTGTCCTAACTGATTACATGCATGTTCTCAACTTGAAGGCTCCGAGGTAATATCTTCATATCTTAAATAAGTAAACCTGACTGCTTGAATGTAACTTATGGTAAGAAAGTTGAAATGGACGGGGAAAAAATACTTCACTATGGAAAGCCAAAAAGGCTTTTTACTAGTATCATTTCAAATTGTTTCACGACTTCTTAGACCAGTCGACTTCTTAGACTAAGTTAGCTGGTCAACGAACAAATCCATTCCGTAAATTCTTATTTTTGCCATCTGCTCGTGTTGTGTCTTGGTATAGCCTAAAAATGTGTATATTGTGCCATAGTAATTGTCCCAGGACTCCCACTTTAATAAATCCCTTTATGTTGAATGCCTTGATACAATTTTAGAGCTTAAACAGTTCAAAAAGCTACTACAGTCAGTTGTAAGAACATGTGGTAAATTGAACTGCGCCATGTTGGATAACTATAATATATAATATAATATATAAGATTGTTGCAAATGCAACCGGAATGGCAAGGACCTGGTGGCCACTGACTACCATCCAATGTTAAAACTAAAAATGATAAGTTACAAAAGTTTAAGAGTTTAAAAGATTAAAACGAAGATGATGGCTCGGCTACAGAGGAAGGGTATATGGTATTGTGTTGGGGTCACGAATGCCTTACCACCAAGGTAAGACCAACCAGGGGCACAATGGTCCCCGATGGCATTGCCAGACGTGAGGCACAAGTGGAGGGAAAAAGCCGGGTATCATTGTCAATATTGTCTTCAGTACAATAAAATATAATAAAATTTAACAAAATATATATAAATGAATAAAATGCATCGCTGTTTAAAGCTTGGGCAACACCATTATTGTCAATCTTAATAAAGATAATAAAAATTAAAATAATATAAAATTAAAATACTAAAACATTAAAATAATAATAATTATAATAATAAAAACAGGTAAAGGGAATTTAGAATGGGATCTCATTGGATACGCTATCCCAAATTATTAAAATAGGAAAAGAAATACGCGGCAAATAAATAATTTGCCGAGTCGGAGGGCAAATACTATTGTTTCAAACAAGGAAAAACAAAATAAGCTAAATGCTAAACATAATAAAAACACATGAGGTAGAAAGATAAATCTCACCTACGGAGACCCGACCTGAACTGGCGTATGCTATTAGCTGTCACCAGCTCGGATGGCAATAAGATCCACGGGCCAACCACACGGTTTGCAAAAAAGTACATAGTGCAATATAATTTAGTCTTTGCAACAGTTAGTTTATAGCAGTGGCCTCTGGTATACCTATTTCCACGAACATTAAAAAAGTGAGAAGGGTTCATATCGGTGAACCCATGCAAAATTGAGTTAAGTTAAGCATAGGTCTGCTATTAGACGCCTATATTGAAAAGACTCAAGGTGAAGATACTAAGACGTTGTTGGTAAGACAGATTGTAACAACCCCGTAAAGTTTTTGTAAATGACCTCTGCATTGATTCAATTTTCATGATATCTTTGACAAGGTATGGAAACCAGACCTGACACGCATACTCCACAATTGGTCCTACGTAGACTTTATAGGCCCTGACACCAGAGCTAAAGCATGGTTAAATATGTAACCCATCCGTTTTGCCTTAAAGGTGATCTGGTTACAATGGGTTGAATATTTAAGGTTAAAAGTTAAGTGGACTCCCAGGTTTAATATTGTCTTCAGTGTTCAAAATGGTATTATAAATTTCATACGAAAAATTTTGGATTTTTTTCTTCCTAATGAAAGCATCTGCCTTTTAAAGATATTTATAGGGAGCTACCATTTTAAAGACCAACTATTCACATCATCAACAGCCGTCTGGAAGAGAGCAGAATCCAGCTGATTGCCAACACCCCGATAGATCTTTACATCGTCAACATATTTAGGCATCTTTACACCATCACCTTGAGTGTTCAAGTCAGCGATAAAAATAACAAACAGTAAAGGTCCCAACACAGATCCCTGTGGAACGCCACTGCTAACTAACCCTGGTTCCAAAAGTGAATCTGCCTTATTGGGACCGAAAGCTAAGAAAGTTTCTTATCCGACATAATATTTTCCCACCGATGCCAAACTTTTGTAATTTCAAAAGTAGCTTCGAATGTACGACCGAATCAAAAGCTTTGGCAAAGTCAATGCAGATAAGCTCGAACAGTGTACCCTCCTCGATTGATTTAGTCCAATCGTTCAAACAGTGTAGTAATTGAGAAGTCGTTGACTTGACCGACATGGTAGGAAGCCAAATTGATCATCTGGGATTAGCTTGAATTTATTAAGATGTTTTAGAAGATGGTCGTGGATAATACATTCAAGCAAACGACAGGAGATGCAGGTTAACGAGATTGGATGGTAGTTTGCTAGATCAGACGTGTTTCCCTTTTTAAATATAGGGGTAACCCATGCCAATCGCCAATCATTTGGTACAGTGACCAATTCAATCGATGATTTCAGAATCAAAGGGAGCGGTTCAGATACAAGTTAATTATAGAAGAATGAAGAAAAACCATGAGAACAGATCATGGCTGTTTTTAAGGTTAGTGAAATGTTTATGTACAGTTTCGCATGTTATAAAAAGTTTATTGACACAAGGAATTGGTTCTACGAAGAATTGGTTTTCGCTCTCTGGAGGAGGATTTAGGAAATTATCATGAACGAAGTTATTACAGAAAGTTTTATTTAACGCATTAGCTTTATCCAGAGCGTTAGTCAGTAGTTTGCCATCAAAATCAAGAGGTGGTATCTTAGAATGAGGTTGAGTTTTCTTCCTGATATGTTTGTAAAGTGAACTAACTTTACCGTCAAGAATGACTTTATTTTCACAGCTTATCATGTGTGCTCTACAGAGTGATTTAATTAATTTAGCACAGGTGTTATATTGACTGAGAGTTGTCTCATTTCTATTTGCGCGCAAGCGTTTCCAGAGTTTGTTTTTATTAGTTAACTGTTTCCTAATTTCCTTAGTAGTAAACGGTTTTGGGTTCTTATTAATTCTACGATAAGTGCACGATTTTTTGGAGAGGGCACTCAGTAAAGTTTGAAACGCTATCCATTTAGCATTTGTGGTTTCATGGATACCAAGCAGTGAGTTCCATTCAACCGCACTCAAGATCGGTCCATAGTGTATGGAAGTTAATTTTCCTTGAAAAAGCTGTGTTTGAATCGGTACTCTTAATATGTGATTTATTATGATTAATTTAAAAATAACAGTTGAGTGATGCTTGTGCTAAAGCTGGTATGGACGTCCACATCGAACACAGTACGTTCATCATCCACCGAGATAAAGTCTAATATGTTGTTCCTCCTGGTTGGCTTGGCTTGGCAAACTGTCTCTCTTTGTATCGTATTAACTGTATTCCAAGATTTACCCTTGTTGTACTGGGAAAAAATGGAAATACTTTCCTTGCCTTCAACGTGTTCCGTGCACGTGATCTCAATCATGGTGCAATACTGAAGTGAAGAGCGACATCGAACAGACAATTACAAAGTTTTGGACCATTTCTGGCCAACTTGTGCATGTTGACTGTTAAGTACTACTATAATTACAGCTCTTGGCTGTTTTGCTGCAATAACGGGAGTAATTTTCCGGGAAATATTTCTACGGAAGGGCGTAGAGATTCATTTATAGACTTTGTCTGCCTGCCTACTGATTTTCTTTCAACCCCCTTATTTGATCGGGATCAAACTTCTTCTGCACTTAGCGTGGTGATTAATTATAAATTCCATGGCCCCGTGTTCATCATTTTCTGAACACAGGAACATGGAATTGATAATTCATCAACATGCTAATTCGAGACCAGCACCACGAGTCGCGAAGGCAACCGATGTAGCATTTATTGGAGTTCACTTTCGAATGTGATATAAACAAAACTTTCTTAAAATTTAGAAGACGTTTTGAGGAAGCTAAAGCGTAAAATCAGTTTATATAACTTTTCGTACAGGTGGATCTATGCTGTGTAGAGCGATTTGGCAGTAGCCTCCATCTTGTGTGTGTGTGTGTTTTTTCTGAGTGCAAGGAAGTGATGTCATTCGGTCATTACGTGAAGGAATCTAAGTTATTCCTAGTTATATTTATCTGCAATAATTGTCGAATAGCAGTATAATGAGAGGGATGTCTACTGGAAGATATGTCAGATTGAGTAGAGATACAATGTGAAATACCAAAAACAACTTTGGTTATTTTAACCTCTTATAGCTGACTTGCTTGTATGGTGTACGACTTTATCCTACATTACTAAGGAGGATATTTTGTAAATGGATAGGAAAAAAAATCAATTTCGCTCATTTTATTTAAAATTCACTGACATGTGCATCTCCCAACACATCTGGATGGACCCATAGCACAAAAATTATAAAGGTAAAGAATAAATTATATTAAATTAAAGAATGTTTGCTGAAAAGGTTGCAAAACTTTAGCGCAAATTATTGTCGAGTTAGGTCTTTGTAAATTGCTTCGTGTTTCAGATCATTTGAGATAGACTGAGTGTTGGAAGTAAATTGTACTGGTACCAATATTCTTCAGTGATTGAAATGTCGCAATACACATTCCAGTAATGCGCTTATGGGACATGTATTGTGTTTCAGACGCAAAGAACTCAAGGTGGCTGTTGGGCATACAAACAAAGTTATGACTATTGCAATTAGATATTCGACCATGGCAGTAATATGAGGATGTCAAGATGGAGTACGTTGTTGGTCGTTTCTTATGACATATTTTAGCCCGAGTAAAAACAATTTTAGGATGCGGTACATTCAGATGCATCACTACAATAAAGGAACTTCACTTGCAGATCATACTGTGTTGGGATATTGCAACTTGCAAATTCCAACATTCCTTTTTATACCCTGAAGAAAGTGTCCCAGGACAATGTCTGACTTGCCACGAGGTGGATATATCTGACCGATTGTTAGTTCCTGGTAATTAAGATGGCCTTTTACGACTTTGGAGTCTTGGAAGTCTTCAATGTATTGACAATTAATGCGTAAGTGATGAAAGTAATGAACTTAATGAATTTGTTAGCACGCATGACTTGTCTTGTGTTGAATGTATATGATCTAATGTTGGTGTCTTGCCACAAGTCCGGCCCTTTACTGCTTCTCAGTCACAGAAGTCTTCAGCACAACCATGTCTGTATGATCTTCAGCACAAATACTACGTATGTATGAAACACCTCACGTATTTTCTTTATCTATCTTCAGGATAGTGTTAAAGATGGCCTTTTATGAAGTTAGAATATTGGAAGTCTTAGCGTTAATTCATAAGAGCGATTTGAGGTTACCTCTTGAAATGTGTTTTGTTTTGGTTTGTAACTAAATTTCATGATAACTTTAGCCTGTAACAATATTTTAGGTAAAAGGCAGCACTTGCTTTACATATTTTGGTTTTACAGAAATGTTTTCTTCTTCTTGAAAAAAGGACAAATTCCGCTGTTAACATCTTTGCGGGGCAGAGAAATGTTTATTATGCATATAAATTAGTCAGTACAACAAAAGAAAAACTGCAGTGTAAATCAATTATGTGCGCATTATTAAAGTAGGGAATCTAATTGAAATCAAGCCAGGACCACAAAGTGTTAAAAACCGTAAAACTGACCACACCGATATCTTGTTGCGAACCGAACCAAGAAAAAATAGCGTATCATTTTGAAGTTCCAACAAGTATAAGCGGTTACTCTTTCGACAATTGGCCTGAAGATTACTAGCACAAAGATGACTTGCGGAAGTAGGCTATAGAATACAAATAAATACAAATGTTCAACAAAGAATTAAATAAATATGCACAAATTGCTGTGAATTATATAATGAAATAGGAAAACAAGCCAAACAGTGAAAATCGTACACTAGACATAACGTAGTATAATAAACCACCTTTATGCACGTACATTTAGTGGGCTTGATACGGTTTTGAAGCTGCAGCCCAGTCCATTTCGTGACATAACGACTTTATCGATATGCCCACTTCTCAACTGGCATAAAGATAGGTCACAGCTGTTGGGGTGTGTTATGTCACTTATTTGAGTTCTAATTCGGCTGCTAGTTCGAATTTCCTTTTATGTAATTTACTGCGATTTGTACACATTTGAAGTGAAGTGAAATTTATTGTTCGCATGAATACAAATTATGCAATAGATGTGGTAGCTGTCAAGGGGATACTAACATTCAATCTGAATAAATTTTAAAATACGTGAGTATACAAATATACAAGTAAAAATTTAAAAAATCATTTGGAACAAAAGTCCTGCTGGAGTGAAACACTCATGCGCAGGGCAGCTGGAAAAAAAAGAGAAAAACCTCGGTAATGAGAAACATTGTACGATAATACAAGAATTGTTTTTAACGAAAGCATCTATTTCAAGACTTTCCATTTCGTCCATATCAAGCAGCTGTGATCGGAGATCTATGCCAAATATGTGCATAATAACACTTTTTCTTATGTCCTGTGGTAGGCGGTTATATATTTTTTGAGCAATGTATGTAAAATATTTATGAGCAGCCTCTGTATTAGTCTTGGGTGCAATCACCTTATGATCACTTATAGCACGAGTAAAATGACAGCTAGCAACTGGACGACATAATGATGCCTTGTGGTAATAGCAAACAATTTTGTGAATATATACAGCCGTCAGTGGGAGAACATTTAATTCACGGAAGAGTGGCATTGATGGAGGCCTAATTTTTCGAAAACCCCGAGTTTTAACAATCAATTGTTGCATTTTGAGCAGAGGTTGCAAATTCGTGAAACTCATGCCTCCCCAGCATGAGATACCATACTGCAGTACACTATTCACTAAAGCATAGTATATGTCGACCATGGTTTTGCGTAGGTAAGCTTACGTAGGTAATAAAATATGTACAAGACCCTTCTTAATTTCTTTACAGGGTAGCCAATATGTTGTGTCCACCTTAAATGCTGGTCAAAGACTAAGCCTAGGTTATTCAGATTATTCCAGCACAGCCTAGTCTGTTTTCCTACGACACTTAGTTTATTTCAGCACAGTTTCACTGTTTTTCTAGGCTACCAAATTTGTTTTAGCACAGCTTATCCGTTATTTTAACACAGCTTACACCATTATTTTAGCACTGCTTACGCCACTTTTCTAGAACTCATAGCTTATAAGTAAGAATTCATGATGACGTTAAAAGGAATGCTCAACTTTACATCTTCAATCAGTTCCCTGAAAACTCTATGGGGAACTGGGTGGGGGGTTATGAATCCTCCAAGTATTTTTCAGTGGCTCTTCAGTTCCAGTAAAAATTTTGGTTAAAATCGTACGGCTTGGTTTAATTGTAGGAAGTGATCGGCTACCCGTTTCTTCTCCGGTTAATACACAGTATGGGCCTATCAGGTTAGTTGAATAAAAAACTGAAATTTTAGAACTTAATGTGAAAGGGCACATTGCATCAATTGTGAACTTTAACAAGCTTTTTTTTTCGCAGATGGCTAGTTGCTGCTGGTTGGGATCGAAAGGTTCACTTTTTCAGAATAAAGCGGTAGTAGACGAAGAGTTCACACAGATCTTAAAAAACTTAAAACTCAAAAAATTGGTTGTACTTTTAATTGAAATTTGCTAGGCCTGGAAAGCCTGGATGCCGTGTAAATTATGTTTTATCCTTGAAAGGGTTTAAAGCTGCTTAGAGATCTGCCTTATTTTCTTTAGATCTTGAAGATGTTTTTGTAGGCAGAAAAATAAACTAGTTTCGTAAACCTAAAAGCTTTAACTCTTAGCTCTCGCATGCACATTTGTTAAGCAATACTCAGCAGCTTGTAGATATCCCGTAGCCTTCCATTTTTAAAACACATTTTTAGCACTTTCAAAACTTGAGGCTGTTGATGTTGGACTTGGGCGCAAATAAGTAGTGTTGAACAAAAAATTGTCATTGTTGGTGCAGCTTAAAATGGGGAAAACAGTTTCTTTTCCTGTTTTTATACATAAAGGTTTTAGAATATAGTATGCTGTGAGGGTATAGGGTCATTGCTCGACGTACATTTGCTGAAAACTCTTTTACTCAACGTTCATTAGCTCAACATTCATTTGCTCTACATTCAGTTGCACGACACTCATTTGCTCGACACTCATTTGCTCGGCATTCTTTTGCTCGACACTCATTT
>JAHWFP010122290.1:971-28745 GCA_023313725.1 Lithobius niger
AATTTACAATGCAACTCGCCAACCTTCAGATCTAACTGTTGACCAGCTTCATGGTTGTATATTTTATTTATAATTGCTATCCATTCCTGTTGAGTAATGGTCACGCTTTTGGACGGACGGCCAATAATAATTTGAATGCCAGTTACGGAAGGCTTTACACGTAGTGTGTTCAACCCAGAAAGTGGAAACGTGTCGACGTAGTAATCCATCGCAACTGTGGAAGAAAGTGAGAGAGAGAGAGAGAGAGAAATAAATACATTTTTTAAACTTGCGAACCCCCCTCTAATTCAACAACAATTTCATTGACCCTCTCTGTAATACAATGTTGATAACTTAAGAGACCGCCAAACTGTTTTTGGTCCAGAACTATATTTTTTCCGTCGTCTTTGAGGAAAAGTAGTGTTGTTTTGTAGAAATTTGAATGCCTGTTCAGAATAAGTTTAACCCTTTTTCCGAGCGGCCATGTACGTGTAAAAGCACCATCGTTCTCTCTGCTTAAAAATATTTCGTTGAGTGCATCCTTTACTCGAATATAATCCTGCCAAGCCTCTACGTCGAGCGTTACTCCGTTACGGGACGGCCAAAGAGCGCTGGCTGGGATGACCATTTTTCGTATGTGTATGTAACATTTCCCCATGAACGAGGAGGCCTGTATATAAGTATCACCCCCTAAAAAGATAGCTTGTTGTTGCTTTTCAACTACTTGTTCTACGTCTGCCATTTTTTGAGTGGGATACAGTTGTTCTGCGTCTGCCATATTTTGAGTGGGATTTATATTTTCTAAGTAAAAAGAAAAAACACACGTACTTATTTTAGAATGTAGCGCTAACCCACTAGGTCTAAATAAAAAAATATTAAACTTTTTGTAAATTAAAAAAACTAAGATATATCTATTACTTACATTTAGTCGGAGAGGTTGAGTCCGTGTCCCGGGCGAAAAATGGTTGGGCGTACGAAGATTGGGCCGATATTTATACGGTTCGGCCGTACGTAGGAATTTATGCAACTGACCAATCGGATGCAAAATACACTTTCCCACGCCTTTTACGGCGAGCCAACTCGCCTTAAGCAGAAATGTATATTTTATTTTTTTTAAGATCGGTATGTATAATAATTCAGCCGGATGCGTGGGAAAGCAACTCGTAATTACCTGCATCCGGGGAGGGAAAGGTGAATATTAAAGAACTTGCTGTCCCTTATTTATTTTTTGTAAGAGTTTGTACAGACAATTTATTTTTTATAACAGTGATATATTATGGAGTTAACCAATGAGAACGACTGAAACACAATTCGTGATCATTTAGGAATGTACAGCCCTCAGGACAGTGAATTTTAATAAGCGCGCCCCTGAAGGTTTGGTGCGTACTTAAGCTAAGGTATTTATTTTTTATGTAAGCAATATAGTATGAGCTAGACCAATGAAACCAAATTCGTGACCATTTATGGATGTGTAGCCTGGGTGGATAGTGAATTTTAATAAGCCTCCGTTCTTTCCCCCCCCCCCCCGCATGTAGGGTAATATTTTGGGGGGGGACACTTTTGGGGATGGGTTTTAAAACTGGGAGGTGCGGACTTCATATAAGATGAGAAAATGCTAAGCACGTTCGTATGACGAACCTAAAAGATAACTTTACTTCGCTCATGGGGTAAGGGCGAAACGCGTTACACCCACACAAAACTAATGAGCAAAAAATAATACACTCGCCCATTCGCAAACTTTTCTAGATAAATTAGGACAAGTAAAAAGGAAGCCGCTCGTAGCCTTAAGGGTAGAAAGAGGCGTACCCTACGAATATTCTTTTTGTTTTTTTATTATTATTATTTAGCCTACGTTCGCAGTGGAAGAAATCTATTCAGTCCGTTTATTTTCAACTAAACGGTATGGATTACAGCCCTGCGTCGCCAAGCGAGCTCGGTTCGGACGTGGATTCGGATTCTGGAAACGACCAAATTGATAGCGCTGCCAGCTTTAGTCCGCCGTCGAGAGGAAGGGGTGAGTCAGATACAACTTCGGAAATTGACGATATAGTCAGCCTTGGCCCATCGATTTCGTCGGAAGAGAGCAACGAGTCCAATGGGGAAGTAGATTCAAATGATGTATCACAAACTGGTACGGAAGTAGGCCTACCCACCCCGGATTTGACAAAAAGTAGCCCTAACCCATCGATTTCGGCACAAGCTGAAGCCGTACCTAGCACTAGTACTGGGATTATTACATCGCGAAAATGGAAGAAGCATTCTCGTAAAGGTAAGAGAAACAAATGGCAGTCGATTGTCAAAACTAAGAAGCGGAAATGGATGAAACAACAGCTCGCTCTACAATTGCGCTCAGCGCTCGGAGCTCAACGTCAACAACAGTTGTTTGAACAATGCTACGAGATTGTTGGTTGCTACCCTCCGCCAGACAACCTGAATGAAAATGGCGATGTCCCAGCAGCGGAAAGACCTATTAGAAACGTACTTCCATCAGTGAGAACGGAGGAAGTTTTTAAAAATCCCGTCTTTCCGAACGGGATGACGGAAACTAGGCTACAAGAACTAATACTAGGTACCGTGCGAATGCGCCGCGCCTGGTTCATCAGTATGTTATTAATGCAGCATACTTATCTTCACAGCCTAGAATGCGAAATTGGGTTGCTACATCATATTCGCGGGTGGAATCATCATGATACTGAACATTGCAATGCCATTGCCGAAGGTATTTTTAAAGAATTGAAAAACAATCCTTTAAACAACATTCATCGTGACGGGCCCAACGATATAACTTTAATGAATCTAAACGCAATTTGAAGGACTTAGGCTATCTACCCCATCCTCTTTTTTTTTTATTTTTAACTACCCTTTAGCTTCGTTGATAAAAAAGTCCTACCTTTATCTTTTGTTTATTAAAATTCTTCCATTTTCTCTCTTCCATAATTTTAAGTTAGACTGTAAGTTAGTTTTTACTCGTAATATATATTTTTGAGTTAGACTGTAAGTTAGTTTTTACTCGTAATATATATTTTTGAGTCATTTGACTCATCTCTGATTCATTTTTAATAATAGAATCTATATTAAAAAGCGTTATAGTTATCAACAAATTGTCTTTCCTTATAGACAATTTTGTTTGACAACCAGTTGAACGCAACAAAATATCTTTAAAACTATAGTCAAGCGCTCACTCCATGCTTCTCTTTCCCCCCTCTCCTCCAACACACTCAACTCGCCGCGCGCGCAGAACACTAGCCTACACCCGCAATACTGCCGCGCGCACAACTCATGTTAGCTCGCTCAGCATTGAAATCTGTTACGACGCGCGCAACATTGTCCAGCGTTAGCTCAATACTAATCTGCACACAACAACGTCATGGTAGGCTCGCCTCAGCATTGAAATCTGTTACGGAAAAAATTTTGAAATCTTCAAACTCGAATTGCATTGGAACTGTTACAGACTGAAATCTCGAATAGCACTGAATTAGTTACGAGACAGGTTTGTACACCGAAGTGTAGCATTGTTAGTACTAAGCAGTCTAACTCAACCCTATACAACAAAAATTTTCGGTGTAACAATACTACTGTTGTATTGCCGGCAAATTATTAAAGTTTACAAGAACGGCTTGGTGCTACACACCTCTTTGTGCAGTAGGCATGGATATAAAGGCTCATGAAGAGCTAAATTACGAAGAGCTAAAGGTACGTTTTTACGGTGTTGTATATTGTAATATGGCATTTTTTATTCTCATTAATTCGCCCGAAGGCTTCAAGGAGGCTTTTACATTGCTGCCGTAAAGTAATGTTCGTTTAGTGCTGCAACACCGGGAACACTAATAATGAGAAGGCTACCACGTTTTTGCACGTGCTGCTGACATTAATCGACTCTACGAGTTCACTTTGCAGAGTGTGCTTTCAGCACGTCTAGCGGTAGTTTTTGAAAGTTTAGGATGACTTTCTTCGCATGCTGTACCAAAGCAAAGCGAGCGTCAAGCCTTTATGTATATAAGGAAATCGCGGTTTGGCAAAGTGCTCTGTATTTAAGAACTGTTTACAAGTAAGAGGCTTAGTTAACGTGCGGTTGTCACGTGAATTTTATTGATTTTAACTCAACTCTGCAGACGTTTTGAATTCTTTGAACAAAGACTCATTGGTTTGAAGTTTCCACCAGGAAACCTCTCTTCGACATTAAAATGGTACATTGGAACGTGAATTTATCAAAAATTGACAAAAATTTGGTAACTGCCCGCACTTTCCAGCTCTTCTAGCAGCATCACAATACCACGCAACGTCGCTGTGATTGGCCCACTTCAAGACAGGTAGTATCCTTCCGCAACTATTCACACTTCATTGTCTAGTACCACAAGATGATTTAATTATTCGCGGTACATTCGGTACACTGTACCACTGCTGTCATCTGAAATAGCCATGCTTCCGTCAGGCATTATAGCCATGTCCACGGGTCGCCCCCATCTTCTTTGTAGAACAGCGTCCGTCACCCAGCCAGATACTAAATCATAAGGGTCTCCAGGACGGTTGTTTACCCATGGGAAAAAGGCCACCTATGATAAGAAAGAAAACAAAAAGAAAATTACGAAATCATGCTTACTAGAAAATAACGGCAGAAATTATATTAAAAAAATATTTTTGGACTTGCTCGTTCTGCTTACAAGGTAAACTAAAAAAAAAAATTGTGTTTGGCCCGGAACGTTCTGTCACCTTGGTAACCAAAAAATAGTCGAGCGTTGCTGGGGAGTCGCACCACGCTTTACGTAACGAGCAACGATCCTGATACATCCTATTTGTTTTTAGAAATTTGCTAGGCCTACTTAATGGAGTTCTGTCGTAGTTGTGTTACGTGGCGGAGACCAAGAAGACGGGCCATTCGAACGTAAAAAAAACAACGTGGAAGGCCGACGGCAACAATTTCATCGGATAAAATACCGTATGCTCTTTTTATCCGTCTTAAATAGACGTGATTATCTGATGGCTGCCGTTTAGTAGCTCCTGTGACTGGCTAACTGTTGTTATAGTGCGTGCGCGCGGCGTATCTCACGTGCAGGTATTTCACGATCGGCTATACGTCTTCCTGGAGAGGGCAGCTTTAATCGATAACCGCCATTGTTTTTGTAACTATTTTGGATATCAGCAAGGCACTCTGCCACCAAAAACACACAATCGATTGTTTGTGTTCATTCTGGGGAGAACTCGAGATACGCCACGGACACTATAGACAATTATGAAGGTACATTGTCCTCTTAAAACCCATCTTTTGAGTGTGTTGGCACAAAAAAGAGAAGTGAAGTGGTGTGAAACGAGTAGTATGGACTCAGACGATGTCTCTGCACTAAGGTGAGCCTAATCATGCTAACGAGGGGAGGGGAATGCCGCCCTTCCTTTAAGAGACAGCTGCTTCGCCTCCCCTGACTTGCGTGGTTTGTGCAGAGACATCGTTTGAATCCAAACTACGAAACGAGCTAAAAACATGTCGCAACAAAACAATACTTCCATTTTCAGCTCTCTTTGGAGGAGCAACTGCCCCCCCCCCCCCGATACACACACTCATCCGTACTTGCTACGGCCCAGCCAAGGAGTCGATTTCATATGTTTAAATTTTGTATTTTCTCCAGTAGCTGGTATTGAAATAGAGGGCAACACAAAAGCTCTATACATTTTATCATGCAGTTTAATGCCATTCACGTATGAATATGAGTAAATGAAAAGGTGTTCTTGAATTGTGCAGGTGTGCGAAGACAATAACACTCGGGGGAGGATATCCGTTAAAAAAAAAGGTAATTTCGCCAAGTTTTATACTTTTGTTATCTCGCAACTCTTTTTGTGTGCCATATTTAACACTCCTGAAAATAATAATGGTAAACTGGAAATTGTCCATCGGAGAAAATCATAAAATAAAATGCAATACAGTACAGTAAGCCACCTGCATGTACTTACTTGTGGATTCGAGTGATGTGACCTAGATTCGAACTGGCAAACCAGTTACTGCCATACCGCCAGTGGACGAGTGGCCATATCGGTAAAGACGGCATGGCAGTGATCTGGTGACAGGCTCGGTCGCCAGTTCGAACCCGGGTCACGTCACTCGAATGAAACTCAAGTGCATAAAGATAGATTACTGTGTTATGTTCTCGATTGCTCGATTTTCGTTTGATGGCGCATTTACAATTTACCTGTGGCGCATAAAACAACTGATGACGATTCATAGACAATTTTACACAGGTTAAACACGTTTCTAACATCTTTATAATTTTGTTGGATTTTTCTGTGAATAGATGGCGCTGACTCGTCTGCCCGACTCTTTCTTTCCCTCTACAAAACTCCTTCACCACTCCACTTTTAATTTTTCCCTGGATAAAGTCGAAGATTTACGCTTCTTTTAAGAACACAGATGAAACAGAATTGATAGCCAAATTGACGCCCTTTTCCAATGCTGAGGTTATTTCGGGACGGAGAGAGACAATTTTGCTGCGAAATATATAGGATCTTTTACATTCGGTATGTGCACAAGTGCATTTCCGGGCTCCATCTCTGCCCGAATGCACGTGGGTGGGCAGATTGATTGAACCTGGGATGTCGGCATGTGAGACAGTCGAGCTCAACATTTAGGATTAGACAGGGCGGAAAGCCAAATGGGCTCCATAAGTGTTAAATGAATACGGATGGCCGTGTCAGTGTGGCTTAGCGGTAAGACTTCGGCCTTTGGTTTCAAAGGTCGTGGGTTCAATTCCCCGATCAGGCAGTCTGACACTCAAGTCCAAAAGGCAACGTAATTAGGTTTGCATGCGTATTTATTTAACCATTCAGGACACCCTAACACCTTAAGAAGAAAAGCTGACAAGCTAAAATACCCAACGATTCAGTGAGAGCTAATGACACGAAAATCAAACAAATGGTTAAAAATGTGACAAAACTTGTTTAAATTGCGTAATCGTTCATTCCACGTTTAAGGTCTAGAATCAGGGTTAAGAATTCAGATATGCCTTCAGCTGAAAATTGTCCTTGAAAACTTGCCTTCGAAGCAACTATTCCTGCACCAGCCCGTCATGCCATTAATGCGTCGAATGACCTACCTACACGTCCAAGTGGCGTTTGTCACTTTCGTTTCATTGTGTCAAGGTTAAACTAAGAAAAACTGACCTGACGAGAGCACCTTCCTAGGCAGTATTAATAAATCTCTTTTGACATATTTTTTTCCCCTTTTCTTGCAGCCGTTGATCGTTATCTAAATATAGATCAGTAGCAAGGACGCCTTATTATTATATAACTCCATGCAACTCTTATCTTGGAGCCTGTCACTGAACTAGCTGCAAGGGGCACTGTATAAACATGGAGGTGAAAAACAATGGCGTCTGTGATAGCGGATTTCGTAGACCACAAATGCGCTATTTTTTGTTTGTTTGTTTGTTGGTAGTTGCGATTTTCAACAAGTGGAATCTTTTCTTTTCCGATTAAAACTTTAATATGTTTTGCAGCGTAAGGGATTAGACAGATTAGACATTTTTATATTTAAGAAATCCGCTCTAACAGCGCTGGCTTCACTAAAGGTGCAGTTGTTTTCCCCTTCCATTTCTATCCGGTGGCCCTTGTAGCTAATTCTCAAGATGTTTGCTCCGTAGCGAATATAGCATTGTTGCTCCTGCTGCATTAAAGTTAAACTTGCTGACTCTGGCATAACATACGCCGTTCTAGCGAATAGCCACGCACCTCCTCACGCCCTCCACCGCACTGGAATGCAAAGGCTGCTCGCCAGCTCGCTTCTGGCAGGACGTCATGATTTCACACCATCATCATTAAGTCTGCTCCTAAGCGAAATATATATACAGATAATACAGATGCAAACTATTTCCGTTGCCTTGTTAATGTATTCGCTACATTGCTGTACTGACTGTGATAGTGTTTCTCTTCTCAGCTGCTATTTTGTGTATTCGCTGTATTTTGAACTTTGGGAATGGTCATTAGTAATCAGTTACGGCCCTGTAATTTCTTGTTCGTTTATCCATTCCCATAATCATCAGGTTTGCAAAGTTAAAGGGACATACCTCCCAAATTAGATTCCTTTCAACATTTCTTGATACTTCCCAGCAAGTACGGTCACAAGATGTTTTTTTTTTTTATCTACCCTTAGCTAAAAGGGATTTTAAAATGTGGCGTCTACGATACTTTTTGTTGAATATTGGGAAATGTTCTTCGGGCATCCTGCTCATATTTACCGTTTGTCGCACTTAGATGTTGGAGCTATTTCCGTGATGTATCATCGTTTCCGGTTTATGATGACACAATTTTGGTGTTCATGCTATCACGTGACCCTCGTTTAGTTGGTGTTGTCTTATCGCATGCGCAATGCGAACGGAAGCGAACGGAAGCGTTCGCTTCTGCATGTAGCTCAGCATTGCGCGTGCGAAGACAACATCAATTAACTAGGGTCACGTGATAGCATGAACGCCAAAATTGTGTCATCGTAAACCGGAAACGATGATACATCACGGAAATAGCCCCAACATCTAACTGCACCAAACGGTAAATATGAGCAGGATGCCCGAAAAACTACTCCTACACGGAATCTCGCGTAACGGTACGACGGCAACATGCGCTGACTGCAAACTGCATGTGGCTGTTGTAGGACAATACGGAATTATCCCTCTAACATCCAAATAACCACACATACCTGAAGTAGGTTAATAAAGAGTTTAGGAAAATGTATTTCAGGAATAATTATTTATTATTTCTTGGAGTAGGGCTCAGTCTGGTGAAGACAACGGGCCATGTACATACCTTTCGTAACGGTTCGATCTACGCTGTAGCCCAAGATGCTTGACATTTCTAAACTTGGGAATTTTTCTATTTGGTCATGTGCATATGTTTGAATAAGCTCACAACTATAGGAGCAAAACGTTACGGGTCATCTTGGAGTCTTGAAATTTAGCTTCTGCGATACCTTATCGGAATCACTACGGTTTTAACATGCTTTTTAAAACATAATATAAACTGTTTTTCCCGCTAATGGGTAAGGTAACATTAGAGTAAACCACTTACACCCTTCCCCTTCCCCCCCCCCTATGATCCAAGCATTAATAAACTCGTCATAGGAATTTGGAGAGGTTAACCCCCCCCCCCACACACACACACACACACACTGCGCGTTTAAAGGCGTCAACCGTCGCCGCATAAACGACCGCGGGCGGTAGCGAATACCAGCTATCCACAATCCTGTTGGAGAATAAAAACTTTTTACATTGGGATTTAACCTCATTGTCTAGTCATCCTTCTTAGAGTTTTTAATCTTGTTTAATGGACTTCGTAAAAAAAAACTATGGCGTGAATATTTTTCGAATTTTACGAAATAATCACGCAATGGCAAATACGTTCAAAGAAATGCAGATTTGTTGCGCGAAATAATAAATAATAATAACAATAAACCATTTGGTGCTTGAATACACAGGCCTAAATGGACCGGGGGTCACTAATAATCAACCCAAGGTTGTTAAGCAACAAAAAATAAAATCAAGATGCACTAACGAAGCAAGAGAGTTGTAAAGTAAAAACTAACAAAACAGTGTCAAGTTTAAAAAAGAAACGAATAATTAAAACATGGCAACAATATCAGTAAAACGAACCAGTATGGCACCAACAAAAGTTAAAACCCACGACATAAACTATATAAAATGAGACAGGTACTTAGACAAATCTACAATCCGTAACTTTGTCGTAAAAGAATGTAACGAGGTTGCTGTCACCAACTCGCCAGGTAGATCATTCCACACCTTGACAACCCTGTTAGCAAAAAAGTGCTTCCGGCAGTCAGTGTGGAACGCTCCAGCAACAAGTGTTAGAGCATGACCACGTGTACGTTTATAAGCACGGAGAAATGTCTGCAGAAGTCAACATCAATCAGACCATGCAGGAATGAATACGTCAGGTACAAATCACCTCTCAGACGGCGTAATTCAAGCTAATCTAATTTCGTGAATTCTGCAAGCCTCCTGGCGTATAGGAAAAATCTTTTAAACCCCGAAGTGAACTTAGTGAAGCGAAGCTGTACAGATTCAATTAGGTTCCTATCGTCCTTCAAGTAAGGGGACCACATAGCACTTGCATACTCAAGAATAAGCCTAACATACACATAAAAGGCCCACACAAGTGTATCGACATCTCCGGTGGTAAACACCTTTTTAATCCATGCGGAGCGCTGGCTATAGCCATCTTTACAACATGGTTACAGCACAGTGAGTTCTCTCTTTCAGATCGGATGTAAACCACTCCAAGATTTTTAACAGTTTCTGTGTGTGGTAAGATAAAAACTGGAGAAAGTCGATAATCCCATTTAAAATTAGGTTTTCCTATATGTAAGTAAGCTACATTTCTTAAGGGCAATTGGCAATTGCAATGAGGAAGACCAAGTTAAGAGCTCTGTAGCTGCAGTTACTAAGTCGAAGTAAGAGTCATTGTCAACAATTTGACTGTGCATCTCTACGTCATCCTCAAGCTTGCTCAGGGATGTATTTTGCAAATTTGAATGTAAATCGTTAAGAGAAATAATAAAGAGGAGAGGACATAATAATACACTTCCCTGTGGTACACCGCTTTTGTTGGTGTATCGCTAATGTTGGTGAATTTCTCAGTTAGACATGTAGGGTGAAAACTCGGGTAATTTCGTGGTTTACCTGTCTTTGTGTGGCTAGTCTTTGCTTGCTTGTCTTTGTATGGCTAGTCATGTTTGCTTGTATTTATGTTGGGACTAGTGATGTTTACCAGAAGTAGGCCCAATATTAAATCATTTTCAAAATTATGAATCTAAAGTTTGACCCCCACCAAGACGAATTACATGGGAAGGGGAAGGGCCATATTATTGTTTAGAAAATGACATGAAGAACGAGTAAATACAAGTCAGAAGTTGAAGAGTTCTATTACGATGAACGCATCTGTATATAATTTATCAGTTTTCAGTAATGTTAAAGGGGAATAATATCAATCAAGTGGTTGCATCAAATCAAGTTGCCATGTAAACGTTTAACACATAAGCACGTGCGTAGGTTGCTTTTTTTTTTTTTTTTGTGCGTATGGAATAAAGAAATATACCTTAACATTCCTCAATAACTTACTTTATGGCCACTGAAGGTGCGCCTATTCCAGCTGCCATGCATCCCAACAAGTGCGCCATTCTTGAATTGAGCGGGAGCCTCATCTCCAGTCCAAAACGTCAGGCCTAAAGGTGCACTGTGCGGTTCCATGCCTTTCATGGTGCGAGCGAACTGGTTGCAGTCTTTGACTTTGCCATCAGGATTTCGTTTGGCGTCAGCCACGTATGTAAGGTCGTTCATGGATTCGGACGGTTCGGGATTGCAGTAAGGCCACCCATAATTCTTGCCTTCGATGATCTTCGTGAATTCCTCCGGAGGATGGTCGTCCACGTATTCTTGAACCACCTACGGCATAAAACAATAAAATATCGGCTATACATTTTCAGTTGTACTAGTAATCGTGTTCACCATGTAGGATTTATCGTACGTACAATCCCCAAAGTCAAAAAATATAAAGACTACGTAAAATTTAACACGGCTTCCAGTTCAGTACGGCGATAAGAATTATCGACATATTACATATAAACATCGAGAATCTATCATTAAAGACGTATGATGTGCGTGCGTGTTTGTACCTCTACTCCTCTTGAACCAAAGCACCTACAAAGGTAGGAGTAGGACCAAACGAAAGATAAATAAATTGCGCTTCGGTTAGGCCTAGTTTCATCGCTACAACTTGGTATTATGACCCTTAAATACGCGAAAAAAACCTGAAAAAACAACGTCAGTTTTTTTGCCCTCATGATGTTTGTTCATCACTTCATAGTTTGTTCATGCGCGGGTTAAAATTCGTGACAATCCAACCGTCTTGAAGCTATTAGTTACGTACTAAGATGATCTGGAAAAGGATGCACACAACACATAACCTAAAAGGACGACGTGTTTTGCATCATACCTCATATAGATCTTAAAATTAGTTTTCTCTCAACTGACTTTAGCATGGAAAAATCTGGCCCGTAGACCTGGTTTTAAAAGGGTGTCAAACATTCGTGTTTCTGAAGCACGGAAGTGCGTGGCGTGAGCGAGTAATTTCCAGGTAAATTAAACCTTTTCAATGTGTGCTTCGCTTTGCTCTCTCAGTCTTTCATCTCTCACCTTCGTAGGGGATTACGTCTGGAGGAGAAGACACACAAACAACAAACAAACAAACAAATCGTATGTTTTGAACGATGTAGGTGAAATGCAGACGTGCTGAGGAATGTGATGAACGAACTGTGAGAAACAATTGCAATTAGTGTGCGTCGAAATATTCAGTACATCGATTTTGTGATGCTCTTGGAATCAAAGAAATTACACGAAGCATGGATCGACGCTAATGGAGTGAGAGAAGCGAGCGATGTGGCTAGTCAATATCATTAATAACGTACAATGTGCACGTACGTGTACCTCTGCTTCTCTTGAATTAAGGCACCTACAGGGATGAGAGCAGCTCATAATGGAAGATAATTAAATTACGCTTCGAATAGCTGCGTAACAGTTTTCCTCGCTGTAACCTAATTTTTTCCCCTTAAATACGCAAAAAACTGCTCAAAAAACTGTACATGACGTCAAAGTTGGACTATAGGCAAACTAATCAGAAAGATTGACTAACTAAACAATCAACTAAATTATATGAGCGTGCAGTTTCCACATAAAGCTAAATTTTTCAACGCGTTTTTCGCTTTACTCTCTCCAACTTTTATTTGGCGCTACTCGTATGGGGCTCACCTCACGATGAGTATATGCGTACAAACATCAGGGTGGCTTTCAAAAGCTCAAGATGAAATTCCATGCTTTTTCCATGTTTTCCAGACCAGTACTGAATTTTTCCCCTGAATTTTTAGCGGTCGAAGGAGGTACGTTACAGGACTAACGAGTATTTTTTTTCCCGCATTTCACTCAAATCGCAATAAAATCGCATCGCTTGCTAAATCAAAAATGACACTTCCTTATCTGGTGTTGGTAAAGAGCAGGAATGCCATAATCTAAACAAAATTGGAAAAGCATTTTACATGTAACGTCCAATATTACTTACATCTAAGGAGTTTTTTTTGCATTATCAGAAATGAAACAAAAAGAACATAAAGAGTTTTAACTGTAATTTAAAAGGTGAAGATTTTAGAAGTAAAAAATGAAGTAAGAATTAGCTATTCTTTATAACGGAAAATGACTTTCCGAAAAATGTTGAAATTCTCTGAAATGTTTATCAAATTCCTCGAGTTTTTTCCTGATTATTTCCTGACTTGATAAATTCCCTAAATTTTCCCGGTTTTCCAGGTAGAATGCCACCCTGAACATGCAAACAAACAAACAAAAAAATCGTACATTTTGAACGATGTAGATGAAATGCAGGCGTGCTGATGAATGTATTGAACGAACTGTGGAACAACAATGGCGTCGAAATGATCAGTACATGGATTTTTGTGATGCTCTGGTGATCGAATAAACTATGTGAAGCAAGGATCGCCGTCAAGTAGAGTGAGCCAAGCGAACGACATGGCTAGTTTCAATAAAGTCTGTTTATAAATCATCAAAATAAACGTTTGGCTGTTGTTTATAATCGTGGGACGGTAGTATTACATTCGACGCAAAATTTCCGTGTTACCTTAAAGCTTAAGCTTAAACCACCGTGTAGTAGGAACTTGGTTTAACGATTGATGACATGCGTGTGACGTCATATCCAGTGGCAAGCCCATAATTTTTTTTTTCCCGGCGGGGGGGCCCGGCGGCCCCCCCCCCCCCAGATGCAAAAAACTGTCCTACCCTAAAAAGGGGAGGAGTTGCTGCCAGTTCCCCAGAACCCTGTAAACCAGTTTCATGCACTTTTATGCAATTTTATGCAAATTTAAGCAATTATATGCCTTGTTTGAAACGGTCGTTTAAAAAGCCAATTGTTATAATAACTGTAATAATAAATACCTTAGTTGTCTGCTTTTGCCTACACATTTTACTCCTAATTTTGAGACGGGGGGGGGGGGGGAAAGCCCCAGAGTGATGAATTTTTTTGTGTGATATAGTGATGCCCAAGAACAACTTTTCCACATCGTGACAATGAGGAATTCCAAAAATGGTTTCTAGACACTCCACCCAACGTGCGGCCAAACGTTCAAGTCCACAAGGCAATGGCAATAAGTTGCTCTCAATTGGTTTAATCCACAAAAGAACCGTCGGAGGGGAAAGAAAACTCTTGAAATTGTGGAAAAATATGAAAAAAAAACCTTCGACTTACCTTTCCGTAGTTTCCCGTGTCGTCTTTGTACGGATACTGGGTCTCATCTCTTTGGTTGACCACAACCCACAAGTCATCGGTGCCGGGTGCAAAAGCCAAACCTTCGGCGTTTCGTACCCCCTCCGTCACGAGGCGTCGGTTCTTGCCGTCAAAAGTGTAGGCGTAGATGGCGGCGTACTTTGGGTCATTTTCCAAATCGACCGTGTCGTCATTACTGGCACTTCCCAAAGCCACGTACAGGCTGTTATTGCCAATAGCGATGTTTTTGAGAGGATGACGAAGGCCCTTCGGGTTAGGAAGATTGGGAACGACGATGTCCTGCTTGCCAGCCTTCTTGTCGCCGGTCTTGTACGGGTATCGGGCTACCTTGTTGGCCTCGGATATGTAGATGTAATCCGTGTTGCCGATTTTGTGGAGTACCATGTCATGGGGCATGGTGCCACCCGTCAGGAAGTCGGACACTTTATTGAAGCCAGTCGCTGGATCCTTACTGACCAAGCTCACCTGGTAAAGCAAAGGTGGACAAAATCAGTTTTCTCTTCTTAACAGAAAAATCCTAATTTTGATTGGGAACGATCAAAAGAAAATGAAACAGACAAACATGTGTGTCCGTTTCATTTTCTTTTGGAACGATTGATCATGGATTGTCAATGTTCGGTTTTCCAAAATGACCGCCGAACTACGTAATCTCCTAGGAGATAAAATTTAGGTAATATCTTTATGGCAGGCAAGTTCTGGACCGGCGGGCAACAGGGCACATGCCCGGTGCGCCGCCGGCTTTCTTGACTTTTGGCGCTGGTCGAAAAAAAAATTTGTACTTATTTTTTTTTTGTTCTTGGTTGAGTTTGTTTTACACTGAACACAAACATTTTTTTCTTGTCCTCTAACTTTTCGTTTCTTTATGGAGCCAGGAGAAATTTCTAAATGAAAGTAAGAATAACCCCTTTTCGTCACTGTTTTTCCCTCTCCCATCTCTACCCTTCCTCTTTTGGTGTCGGATTTTGTGGCCGCCAGGCTGACACACAAGGCGCCGCATGGGGATTTCTCTGCTGAAGAATTGCGTGGGAGAAATTTGGGAGGTGGGATAGGGGGGAAGAAGCAGACGTAGTAATCCAATTAAAGAGATATACCTCCCAGCCCCATTTTTCTAGATCTTCCACATCAAGTACGGCCCCAAAGGTCTATTTACTCCCATTAGTCTTTCCCTTGCTAAAAATCCGTTTTAAAATATGGCGTCTAGGAGACTTTCTGTTGAACATTACTGACTTTACTTACGTTCGTCCCAAACATATATGATGCGTCGCGCGCCTACAATGACCTTGAAGTTTTATCTGTGTGTGCGCAGTATTAATTTTAATCGTTTGCTAGTAAATACTGTGAGATCAAAAATCTAGAAGGCTAATGCAGTAAAAATTAAAATTAATTATTCCAATAGATCGCCGAAGCAATATTATAAGACACTAGTCTAGAACATTATAAATTGTGATTTTAAAATACGAGAATCATTCCGGTTTTTGACGACACAAACAATGGGTTCACGCTGGCTGGACTATTAGGCGCGATGCCAATTGAGACAGTAGCTTCGTTTTTCGCTGCGAGGAACGAAGCTACCTTCTCAGTTGACCTTAGATGTGGTAAATACGCGGATGTGATCGTCGCGTGGGTGTTGTGAAGCAGGCGGAAGGTTATAAGGCAGGCTGGATGTTGCTTTAAGCGCGCAAAACGAAGTACGGCGCCGGAGCAATTAAATAACCACTACAAGCGCCACACACTGTGCAGCATCATACACATTTTACTACACATTTACGAAGTAAAAACCGACTAAGAGCAATTTTTAATGTAAGTTTTCTGAAAAAGTAATGAAAAACGGTTACTAGTTTGACAAGTCGCCGTACGTGGTCGGGACTCGGTACGATTGGTGGAACATGAAGGAGAATAATATTGTGTTGGAGAATCCTCCTTTATACCACTCCTGCAATTACTGTTTTTAATTGAATTGAACCAGCTGAACATGCGCAGAAGCAAAACCTCAACAGTGTTCCATGTACGATTGAGGAGAAATAAAATGGCAGGTGAGAAGGATTAAATGGTCTTCTGGTACGTTTCTATCTACTATTGTTTATTAAAGGTACACTCCGCCTACCTTATAACAGCCACACGCCGATCACCACCTGCGCATGTTACCATTGCACCGTTTTGCGGAACTCTATACGTAGTAATACAAGGCCAAAGTAGCTGCGTTCAGAACAGAATGATTTTCGTATTTTAACATCATACTTTAGAATTTTTAAGGATAGTATCTTATAATTTTTCTTCGGCGATCTATTGGCATAAATAATTTTAATTTTTACAGCATTTAGTCTTTTAGATTTTTGATCTCATGGTAATTTTTAGCAAACGATTAAAAATGAGTACATGCACACACAGATGAAACGTCAAGGTTATTGTATTAAAGGATCACATAATCGCAGGATGCTATTAAAAGGCCATTCCTCCTGGCGCCAGTTTTCTCGATCCTCAACATCAAGTATGGCCCCAAAGTTTTATTTACTTACTGTAAGTCAGTCCCTAGCTAAAAATCCGTTTTAAAATGTGTCGTCTACGATATTTATTGTTGAATATTGGTCATTTTATTTACTGCGTCCCGCACGTATATGATCCTTTGCGCACCTACAATAACCATGACGTTTCATTGTTTCCGGTTATGAAGACTCAGTTTTTGCGTCAATGCTGTTACGTGACTCGCAATTCGTCTACTAGGCCAGACGTCGTTCCGCGTCATTCACGTGATCACGAGAAGACGAGGGCGGAACTGACGTTGTAGTATTACTACGCCGAATTTTGCGACGGCAGCGTGTGGACACGTGACTGCGCGTGGCTGTTATAAGGCAGGCCGGATGTTGCTTTAAATTATCTCCCAATATTCATCATAAAATCTCCTAGACGCCACATTTTAAAACGGATTTTTAGCAAGGGGTTGAGTAACGGTAAGTAAATAGACCTTTGGGGCCGTACTTGATGTGGAGGATCGGGAAAAACGGCGCTGAGAGGAATGTACTTTAATAAAAGTGCTAAGGCACCGAGCAGAGAAGTTTCATGGCAGAAGAACATAGCGCAGTAAGCGCGCATTAAGGATTTACTGAAATGAGATTTGACTCTGATTCGAAGAGGCAAATTACTTTTTATTTTCAAATCAACAACATGATAACATTTACTGCCATTGCCACCGACCGAGGTACTGGCTGATACATGGGGAGGAACACCCTGTACAGTACTACGAGGAGTACATAACGAACTCTTTATCAACTCATGGTTCTATTGATTTGGGAATGGAGAGGCTGGACAATCTAAATCGAATCATGTCAAGTGAACGCTGCAGATCTACGTACAGTTTCACGTTACTTAATTGTGTACGTTTGTGGTTAACGTATTGCGTCAGTATACAGTTCAAGCTGACGACCACAAACGGAATAAATGTCGGGAACAAACAACGATCCTAAAGGAGCCAACTTCGGACTGGGAATGATTGAGGAATTAAAGCGATATGCCTCAATATGCACCCGGGAATCGAACTAAGGATTCCTAAAATTTCTCGTCCAGTTCACAATGTAGCAAATTTGGGCAGGGCAATTTACACTAATGGGGAAATTTCCGAATATGTACATCATCGCAATTTGGCAGTTTTTGATACACTTGAAGTTTTGTTGTTGTTGCTACGTACTTGCCTTCCTGGAAATCCCCGAATTTAGGTCATTTAGGAATGTTATTTGTTTTATTAAGTTGTTTAGATTTTAAGCCTTCCGTGAATTTGGAAGGACCCCAGGCCAAAGTCAAGCTGATGTCCTTATCATCAACTAAAAATATTAACTGTCACATTGTAAGTATTAGCAAGCATTTATAGGGCATGGGGAGGAGAATTTGGGACTGGGGCCCCATACTGGAACGTCGTCTTAGATTCATTCCTATTCCAGAGGGCGCCATGAGTTTTACGTGGAAATTTCTACTCAGTTTTCAGCCTAAAATTAAGCTAAACTAAACGAAACTAGCTTGTATTTAATTATTATTTAGTTTAGCTTAGTTGTAATTTAGCTTACGTCAGATTTGGGCTGAAAAATGAGCAAACTTATCAGATGGAACTTGAGGCACCTTCTGAAAACACTGATGGAGCTAATAGGAATGAATCTAACGTGTTTCAATAGGGATTTTTTAGAGTTACAAATTCTTCTCCCCAACCCTATAAATTCTTGGTATTAGTTGTGTCATTTCATCTTTCAGCAACACATAGTTATATCCATGTGAGTTAACTAGAAACAGGGACGTACACAGGCCTCCGAGAACTGCAGCGGCAACTTGCTTTTCTCTAAGACTTTTTTTGAGTGGGTTTTCTCCTCTTTTTACCCTTCATTATCCCCTTTTTTGGGATTTTAACGTTTTCTCCTCCTCGTTGCACCACGTTATTGTCCCTTTTTTTGGCCGTTTCACACCACCGCTCCGGCAGATATCGGCCATTTTTTTTTTAGGGCATGGGCTTGTGCCCCTTGTGCCCCTTTCCTTTTGTGCACGTCCCTGACTAGAAATATCACAGGAGTATTTTGAATTCGACAAATCATTTAGG
This sequence comes from Lithobius niger, assembly GCA_023313725.1. NCBI lineage: Eukaryota > Metazoa > Arthropoda > Chilopoda > Lithobiomorpha > Lithobiidae > Lithobius > Lithobius niger. Next base: position 19,861 of record JAHWFP010122290.1, read on the forward strand.
CTCTACCTGGAATAAAATAAAATAAATACCTTGTTCATCTTGTGTTGGGACACCAGCAAATCTCCATTGGGCAAAGGCAGAAGAAACCTGGCCCCGGGCACCCTGGCGTATACCTCGATGGCGTAGCCCTCCGGTATTCGAAGGGCGCGGGTTCGGTCAAAGGGAGGTCCACCATCATGTTCATTGGGCACTTCAACCGTCGAACTGACCAAACGGGGTAAAGCCTTGTTGGTGTTGTGGGCTGTGGACACTGTCGGGCTTCCAGCTGCTGGCCGTCGCGTTGAAGCCGGCGCCGGACGTCGCGTTGCCGAAGCCGGTGCTGGACGTCGCGTGGCAGGGGACGGCGCCTGAGTCCGTTTTGGTTGGCTTGGGGTGACCCCGAGTTTAGCTCCAAAATTGCCGTGAAGGGAGTGGGGAGTCGTGTCATCTCCGGAATTTCCTTCGTCCCCCACTGCGTTGGCCACGACAAGGAGGAGGACGGCTAATGAAGACAGCAACATGCCGGCACTAACGGCCTAGAAACAAGCAACAAACAGAAAGGGTGAGAGAGATTTAAAAAAAGCAACACGAAGAAAGTGAGAGCAAATCCCGCCGGCAACGTCCTTCTTTTTAAATATGGCCCTTGCCGCAGGGCACGTTTCTTTCTTTTTTTTTTTTTTTCGAGGACGGTTCGACTGATAGACGGGCTGCTGGTGAATAATAATTACCGTGGGGAGTCCACGAGGCACTTTACAAACCGAGTCACTGCCGTTTATAAAAGTGAAAGCCGCGGTTTTAAGGTGACAAACACTTCCAAAATTTTAAAATCACATTCCTCCCGGTCGGATTTCCTGTACGGCACAGTGTTGCAAAAGCATTCATTTTTCTAATTTTTTTTCCTCGTGAGAAACGGTTTTGCTACATTCCCTCTAACCTAAGTAAATTTGCAAATGCTATGTCGCGCAGGATGCTCGAATATAATGAGAAGATGTGTCCTTTTTTAGCAAGTAAACTATACCATGCGCAATGGCTGTTTGCTGTGACGTCATCGTGAGTTAGCCAATGACGAACGAGAACAACGGCTGTTTGGCCATCTAATTGGACTAGCCCAATCACGTGATGTGCACGTCACAGCAAACAGCCATTGCGCGTGGTATAGACATCACATCTTAACTCTTCCAAGTCTACGCGAGACCCTGGCGGTAGTTGCGGCTATTAATACCTGTAATATTGGTTTGCCTCCGTCCTGCTTAGCCCTCAAAGCATTACCAGAGGTGTTAGTAGCTTGGAAGCGTTTAAGATGCGATGTCTAGTTCACTTGCTGATCTATGCTAATGCTTTAAACGTTAGGCCTAAAGTGAATGAAAACGTGCCCTAGTGATTAGGAGCGGATGTGATTCAGCCATGTATTGATATAGGCAAGTCCCTTTTCGTCCGAAAAAAATTGGGTTCATTTTTTTTACTTAAAGCGAGTCGTTTTAGCAGAAAAGGAACAGCGTTTTTACTCTTTGGGTACCATAACAAAGGCTGAGGCTGTGGAAGTCATATTATGTCCTATGGATCAGAGATGCGATTTTATCTCGTGTCCTCTTGGCTTCGGGGGTGCCGGGAGAAGGGCGGTGAGGTATACAGATCCTACACTGCCGGATGGCGTGCAGAAAGGGGGGGGGGGGCGCAGGGGGGTGCGGTGTGGGATACGTAGAAATAAATGAACGCTTATGAATTTACTGGATATCGTTATTTTCAAACAGATAATGTTGGCGACTGCGTGACCACGATTCGGCGCCTTAAATTGGCACGAAAAATCAAACCAAATGAGAAAAGTATTGTTAAAATCGCGTAAAATCGTCTACGTAATCGTTCTTTTTGTATTTATAACTATTGTCGAAAACGGGCACGAATTGGGACGTGTGCGCGTGCTCATTGTTAAATCTCCCCTTTAACACAACGCAAGCAGTTTAACTCAACCCAGTTGCTATGAGTAAATTTTAGCTCTAACTAGACAGAAGACATTTTAGTGCAAAGTGACGCATTACTACATGCCTACAAGGTCAAAATTAATGCGATTATATGGTTGGTGTTGCGTTTTGGACTGATTTTGACGTCTTTCTTACGCCATCCTGCAGCATACACCTGCGAGCAGTCAGTCTGGTTAGGGCTTAAAAGGTACGGTATGAAAAACGTATACCTCGTTCCCTCTCGAGTTTCTCAGCATGTTGTTTTGTAATTCTGTGTCCTGCTACGTGCGTTCGCCGCTGCACTTTTATTCGAATATGAGCCATTAGCCCGCAAGCATACTGAGTAATAGACCTTGACCTAATCATCAAAAGACATGCAACTGCAGATGAAGAGGTAACAAACACCCGTCGTCGTCGTCGTCGTCGTAGCATCCAGGGACTTGCAGTGAAGGCAGTGCGCGACCATCTAGAAAAAAAAATGTAAGAGTCATCATCCTGACTGGAGCTGAACACGGGCCTTTCGGTTACAAGTCGACTTCTTTAACCAAAACGGGCCAGCTTGCTGAGATGTATAGTATCATGGTTTAAACGGGACGGAAAGCCAATGGGATCGAGATTGGTTAAATAAATACGGATGCAACCCTATTTTTTTTTTAATGTATTTACAGCAAAAAGAGCGCAGCATGAGGGAACCTCGTGAGCTGTGCCAGTACGTGGAAAAAACAGCATAAAAATACGCAAGAAAAGCAAACAACAAAAGACATAAAAATAGAAATAGGATAGATCAACCGTGGGCGAAAAAATTCACAGAATTGGTAACAAATCCACAAAAGAGCACAAGTCAGGAATCAAAGTTGTATCAAAGTTTTAAGTTTAAGTTTAAAAGAAAAGAAAAATTCGTCAGAGCAACACACCTTCAAAGGCAATCAACAATTATCAAAGACACCACAACTCCATCCAAACGTCACTCTCAACCAACCAGAGCTTCAGTATTTTTTTATTAAAAGTTGCATTATGGGGGATGACACGTAAACTGAACGGTAGCCAGTTAAACGGTTTAGCACAAATAAAATTCAAACATTGTTTTCCAAAATGATTATTAACTTTTGGCAAAAGTAGTCGTTGCCTTTTGGACGTTTTGGAGTTTACGTTGCCTTTTGGACTTATATGTCAGACTTATGTCAGACTTATATGGTAGTAGGGAAGAGACGGGCGCTGTGATGCCTCGTGCTCATGTCGATTGTGGCGCGTGAAAGATCCCAGGAATTTCCGACTGGAATTACCGAGTAAACTTGTCCCGCTTGCCTTCTAGAGCCATGGCTATGCGGGTGCCACCGTGTCAGAAGTTCAAAGGCGTCCTCGTAGCGTAACGGTCATGTGAACGGAAGTGCTGGGTTCGATTCTCGGTACAAGAACCGCACGAATTTGTTTTCGTGCAGTTGACCCCACACTGGTCTGGCCCCACACTCCCCGAGTGCTATGACGGGTTTCGGTTTACTTTACCTAATCTTTAGTTTTGGGTTCATTTTGTATTATTTATTTGTATTCCAACTCGACAAGCGGCAAAGACTAGAAATTAAAATTCATAGAGAAGGATACGCATTCATAGACCGCTGTTAAGAGCCTGAGTACATTCTTTTCGTATATTCGATTCGTTCAGTCATGGAATCATCTATACCGAAACGGTAACGAAAGAAAAAAACACAATTCTCGCTTGAAAGGACATATCACCATCCCTCCACCTAATATACTTTCGTGTATAGCTCACGCATAAATAGCTTTGGCAATAAAACACATAGGTTTGAGTGAATGGAACAAAATCGTCTACCGAAGAAGAAGAAAAAAAATAGAAAATTGAATGTATCGCAACTTTTACATACGGTTGACCTAATGTTGCAAAACTGAGTTACACAGAAACGCCAACGGCGCAAGCGTGATCACAACTGAGAAAGCGCATTTTAACGATCAGCTTTGAAATGCGGATCAAAAAAACGGCACCTGTTCACAACATGCAAGACCGTGATTAGGACCATTCCAATATCGAAAGCGATTCATGCTAGCACGCACAGAAACCCCTTTCTTCCTGTTCTCCCTTTGGCGAATAGTGCACACGTCCCACGCTGCGCCATCCCCTGCATGTAGGAAGTCAGGTCAACTTAAACACATGTAACTGAATGTATGCACGTCTTAGTGGCCTTCTTAGTCAGGTATTCTTATTATTAAAATGTTAGTGGCACCAGGATAAATTACTTGAGCCCCGTAACTGTCACCGCCATCTTTCCCAGGCGTGAACCAACGTCTCAATACGATTGTGAGTCTTTACACGAATAAAAACGATGCGCATCAGACTGCCGAACCACCTCTGTAAAGCGCTTCCAGTTCTGTGCCGCCAGATGAGAGAAAGCGCCACGAACAGGTGTTTCCAAGACCCACGGAAGCGACACGGATGCACTGTGCATCCCTCTGAAGTACTTCGAAGTGGTTGTGAGTCGCATCGTGGGTTGCATCAGGGTCCGACTAGGCACGGTGCCCTTATGCCAATGTCAAACGCATGCTTGGTAATGGGCGCCCACGCTCTCTTTTAATGTCAGTTGTAAAATGAAAACTTCAACTGAAAGGAAGGTCAGTCAAAACGTATTTGTAATATACTTATCTAAAGCAAATCCGACAAGGGTGAAAGAACCCGCCAAGCTCCAGCCAATCTAAGTAGTGATATCAGAGCCAAAAGGGCTGCCACCAAGTTACTACATTAGTTGCCAAGCTAATCCCACCGAGCATTAGATCAAAGGTTAAATCAAAAACCTGACCATTGGTACTATCGGTAGCAATGGTCAAGTTTTTGGCTTAACGTGTGAGGTAATAGTCGGTGGGATTAGCTTGGCAACTAATGTAGTAACTTGGTGGCAGCCTTTTTGGTTCTGATATCACTACTTTGATTGGCTGAAACTTGGCAGGTTCTTTCACTCTTGTGGGTTTTGTTTTAGATATCACTTCTTTTGTAGTTTGTTTTTTGTGTGTGTGGCGTCTTATTTTTGCCACTGCCCATTTATCTACCATCTGGTCAAGTTTGGTCGAAAAATAGTGAATACGAACGGAGATACTAATTTTTTTTAGTTTCGCTGGAATGAGGACTTCAATCGTATAAATTAAAAGCGTTTGCTGATTTCCATTCAACCATCAACAATAAGTAGCGCGGACTGCGGATTTATTAAGAGCTTAGTGGTCCGAAGCCATGCATGCATGCGCGTGCATTTTATCAACAATGTTGTGTTGCCAATTATTTCTGGTAGTCCGTTTGCATTATTACTCGTTAACACTAATAAGGAATAATGCTTATTTTGATCACGGGTGGCGTTTTCCCAACATACAGAAATATAGCATTACAAAATTGCATTCTTTTTAGTTAATGCCTCCCCAAACGTCAAACCTTAAAAGGCACTTATTGGAGTTAAAAGAGTGCTGAATACCAAATTTCATTCGTATCTGTGTCGCATAATTTATTTTATATAAGTGGAATTGGCCAGTAGTCAGTATATAGTAGTCAGTAGTCAGTAGTCAGCGAAATCATCGTTCTTCACGCACTTTTATCACCTTGATACAGTTTGTGCTCTTGATTGAAATACAACTATTGCTTGTCAGGGCATAAAGACTGCCCATTTCCAACAATTTTCAAGCTGTTTCGCCGCATAGGTATTTTTAATAATAATAATGGTTTCCTGTTCATCTCTAGGAACCAGGGTGGATGGGAAGGGCAACATTCATTGCCTATGATACCCAACCACATTTTAAACAAAGTTGTGGAACAACTGATCATTGACACATTAAAAGAGTAACAAGGGCAGATGAAGAAAAACCAAAACGATTAAAATGGACGGGATAAAAAGGGTTGCAGATTAAAATCATCAAGTTTACGCTTGAAAGTCTGTACCGAGCTAGCCGAGACAATGTCTTCCGTCAGTGCATTCCAAACAGATGCAACCCGGACCGAGAAAAAAAACTTCCTACAATCAAGACGGAATGGTGGTAGTTTAAGAGAGTGGCCACGGGTTTTTGTTTTTTCAACCGATTCAAAAAAAGGTAAACACGCCGCTGGCACATCATTCAAAATGAGGTACACCAGGGCAAGATCAGCCCTTAAACGGCGCAACTCAAGAGCTTCCAGACCCAACATCCGAAGCCGTTCACAAGATGATTTATTATGCAGTGTAGCGGCACTGAACTGATTCCACTCGGTCAATATCCGAAAGCTGGTTTGGTGACCATACCTGGCTTGCGTATTGAACAAGTGGTCGCTCGTAGACCTTGAATGCCCAGGCCATAATCGAGTGATCTCCAGAGGAGAAGCAGCGACGCACAATCGCTGCACGACGGTGGGCTTGGGCACTAATTTTATCACAGTGGATAGAAGGCTTTAATGAAGAATGGAACCAGATTCCTAAATCTTTGACAAGTTCAACAGAATTCAACTTCTTGTCATGCAGATAATAGTCAAATTGAGGCCCATTTGTGCCCACAGTGAATCGATGACATTTGTCGACGGATAATGGAAGTTGCCAGTCAGTTGCCCAATTTGAGACATATGTTACGGCATCCTGAAGGTTCAGATTATCAATAGGAGAAAGGATTGGTGTATGTTGTTTTAAATCGTCTGCAAACTTCTCTTGGGATGCCGATGAAGAATTTGGAGTAAGATCATTCACAAACAGGACGAACAACAATTTGCCCAAAACCGAACCCTGTGGTACTCCACTAATAACGTTGCATTTGGCGGAACTAACCATCCCAAGTTTAACTTGTTGGGTGCGATTAACGAGGAAAGCAGAAATCCAGTTTAGAATATAATCTCTAAACCCAATAGCCGAAAGTTTGGAGATTAGCTTTGTGTGCACCACAGATTCAAAAGCCTTTTTAAAGTCGTAAAAAATTACGTCTGTTCCAACACCAATTTCCATGGACTCTGACCACTTGTCCAAAGTGAGCAAAAGTTGATGGGTAGTTGATCTGCCCGACCTGAAACCAAACTGGTCATCGATAATGATGTTAAAGCGATCAGTAAAGGTTAACATATATGATTTAATTATGGTCTCCTTGACTTTACAGGGCACCGTAGTTAGTGCTATAGGTCGGTAGTTTCCTCATCATCGTGAAATACGCTCAACTCTGGTTTCAGATAAAGTACCAAAGCTAGAATGAATGAATGAATTTGTTTATTCGGGAGCCTCAGCCCAAAGCCACATACCCCCACACAAAAGTAATGCAACATTACAGCAACTACTCAGACTACATAGAAACTATTAATACAGACAGATCATGTACGGGGAAGGACAGAAAGTGGAAGAGCGGGGAAACATGGAACCGTGGACACAGTGAGTTACACGCGAACACCCGTTTTCTTGACAAAGTTGATGATAGCATTCATCCTGGCTCTGACACGACTGGAAAGAGAGAAAGCCCTCTAGACTTCGGTTCGGATGTAGGAAGTCATCCAAGACCCGCCGGTGGCGATCAGTGGCCGCGCACTCAAGAAGAAAGTGCTCTGGAGTCTGTGGGTGACCACTATCTGGACACGCAGCAGATGACAACCACCCCACCCTGTGACGGTGTGCTGCTAACAAAGAAAGTCCCGTGCGAAGGCGGGAAAGCACCCTGCACGCCACGAGCGGCATGCTATCTAGGGGAGATAAAAAAGAGCAATACGGCTGTAGAGCATACAGAGCACGGCCAGTGACAGCAGCTGCCCATTCTGATTCCCATTTCGACATGGACCACACACGAAGCGCAGGCCGTCTAGCCACAGGATGAGAGACAGGAACAATCGGTTCCGCCACCGAATCAGCAGCCACTCTGGCGAGACCATCTGCTTGCTCATTATCTGAACACCCCCCATGCCCTTTAACCCACCGGAGACGCATAACACCCCGCTGGAGCACTGCATGGATCTTCAAGCAAGGGACTATCAGATGATGACCCATCAACACACCTCATAACAGGAGCAGGAGGGGAAGTACCAGACGGTAAGGCATAAACACTCGCGAACCGGTCGCAGAAGGCGTCCGCCATCTCCTCACCTCTCAAAACAGCATTAGGAGGACCGCTCGTGTCGTACACCCACTTCTGAGTAGCTTGCCTAGTATTCCCGGACACAATACGCCAGGCACACGTGAGCGATGCTGCAGAACACACCTTACCACAAACCCTGTCCGGATACAGGTCGCGTTCCTTACGAATAAGATATGCCGATTCCTTAACCGTGCTACGGTATACCAGCCAAGTCTCATCACAGGGGCACCTCTTCCAGCGTCTATAGGCTTGACGTCGATCACGGACCGCCCTAGAACACACTAGCGTCCACCAATCGGGTTGAGTACGTGAACCACCCTTTGCTCGATGACTATCCCAGTCCGTACTAAGGACAACCTTATTGGCGCGAAGCCATTCTTCCATGACCCCATTGGACAGACATGGTCTTGCTCTGGTTCGAGACAGACGATGCCACATTTCAGTGATAGGAAGCAGGACCACCGGAAAGTGGTCACTGCCACGCTGATCATCTGAGACCGTGCAGCGAAAATGCCTACCAATTCCCGGAGAACAAAGAAAAAAGTCCAGCGCAGACTCCTGAACTGCATCCCATTGCCACCGGGAGAAAGTTGGAGCACCATCATGAACAATGCCCAAATCACTTTGATCAATTGCCGCACTGAGACGCCGACCACTCGAATCAACACGAATTGAGCCCCAGTCGTGGTGATGAGCGTTGAAGTCCCCTCACATTATCAGAGGGTGAGGGAACTGCTGGAACCAAGCACCCCATTCGTAAGTCGAACGAGGCCGCTTGGCACGAACTACCACAACAGTTACCCACTTGGCCAACATAAAAATTCTGACAGCACACGCCTCTAGCCCAGGATACTTCACTATCATCGAAAACCGAAGATAAGGGACAGC
>JAHWFP010122291.1:1214-28781 GCA_023313725.1 Lithobius niger
GGGGGGGGGGGGGGGGGGGGGGGGGGGTAGAAGGGGAAGAAAAATTGACTGTTTGAAATGCAGTTGCGTATTGTATTTTTTTCTTGGCGTGGCATGGGTCACGGTAGGTCACAGTTTGTTCTTTAGCAGGTGGGTCAAGTGGGTGACGAGTCGGAAAACGTGACCCACTTCCATCTCTGGTCCGAAACCGAAGACACTAACAATTTTTTTAATTTTATGGTCGCGATTTTTGATACAGGATGTCACGTAGTTGAAAATAGAACCTTCTCCCGCCCCCTCTAACTCTTCACTCCTAGCCGGAACAACTTGCCTGTTACTTGGCTTTATTATTATTGTAAAGTCAAGTTAATAAAAAAAAATTGCTAAAAATTTCGACTCAGTTTTCATAATTGCTTGATTTGTCATCGTACCATCGATCTATTTTTTTTTTAATTGCTCACTCGTCTGCATTCGAAGAGAAAAGGGCCCTAGCAGTTGCCACTTTCCGTCGTGAGATAACCTATAGCAAATAAAACCGAAGTTAACCTTTTTTTTTTTTACCTTTAGGTACAAATATCTGTACAGTTTTGCAGAAAAGTAAACCTAGTCGGGTTTGGGATGAATTTGAAATAGCACAGTACTATACTCTAAATCCGCTGGATGTAGAATTCGGGGTGGGTACTAATAACCAGTGGTACATTTAGGCACCGTCACAGTAAGCGCGCGCCTAGAGCCTCGAATGTTCAGGGGGCTCTAAAAAGTCAACAAAGAAAATCTTATTATTATTTGGTACAGTAGTGACCGAATAGAAAACTGCGTACGTAGTCAATGATTTTCCATTTAAATTTGCAGAACTTCACACAGAATTTAGATCGTAAGCAACTACAGGTGATATATTAAAACTGAAATTGTAATAAACACAGCTACGTTGTTAGCTTTAGTGCAGTCGTTAATGAAATCGCACTTTTCAGCTGAAAAAGAAACACAATGGTAAAAATTGCGCACAATTTTTGTTTTCGTTATCTGTAATATTCAAGAATACCAGAATATTGTAAAATTTCACGCTACACCAGAATATTATCGAGGTTTTGAAGTTAAGTGTACAGAAGGCTTAGAAAACTGAGTCAGACACGTCCAGAGAATAGGTGTCCATCATACTGTCTTTGTCCCCACCACGTAGGGGGTCTTAGCGGGTTTGTTTTATTATTTTTTTTTGGGGGGGGGCGAGGAGGAAGGACCCTCGTATCGCATTCGGGGAATTCCCTGATTTCTATCGGCTACACAGTAGGGCCCTCAATATCCTGCAGCACCTGACCTCTACAGAAATGGCGTAGGCTAAATAATTTTTTTTTCTGGGGGAGGAATAAATTTTAACGCCCCGTTTTCGCTCCTTTGCTAGAAAACGCACAACTGCTTCATTTTTATTGAATGACTATTTTCGTCATTTGCATACTGTACATTATGGCTATCAAGCAAAATAAAACGTCTAAAGGTCAATATCGAATTATTATTTTACGGGGGGGGGGGGGGGCCCCTTCCCCCCCCCCCCCCCCCCACCCTCCACTCGTTATTTACATCATTGCTCGACAGGCAAAATAGCCCAATGATATTAGTTACTGTAGAAGTAAAATTGCAGCATCACACAATTAACACTTCCAAGGCTTCACATCATTACACATTCAATTACGATACTTCAAAACTAGGTTAACGAAAGTGCAGCTTTATTAACACTGGCGATAGCCAGTGTTAGTAAGGGTCGACCTAGGACCTCTGTGTTAAACTCTCAACTTTGAGAGCTTATAACTCCGTCAAAAGTAAACATATTTAAACCAAATTTGGAATCTAGCCTTGACTAAAGGCCTGTCTGCAGTCCAAAAATTGTGAAATTCGGTCCAGCCAAACCCGAGATGCAGACAAGGGCCAAATAGACAACTTCTTGTTCAGCTTCTTGTTGTTGTTGTTGTTGTTGTTCTGGGGATACTTTCGTCTGTCCTCTCTACAGGTCAAACCATTTGTCCTATAAAGCTGGTTCTTAGCTCATTTTACAGGTATTGCTTTGTAGATGTGCCCTTTTCATAAGGCCTTTTCTAATTGGTCAAATGGTTCAGGGGTTACGGAGCTCTAAACCACCAGATTGATTGTTTTACATTGTTTTAAACATTGTTATTATGCAACAATACCAATTAGCAAACATCAGCTGCGAGACATAGACTGAAGATTAAAGGATTTGTTTCTATTGTTAACATTGGCGATAGCTAGATTAGTGAGGGTCAGCCTAGGGTCTCTTGTGTTAAACTATCAGCTGTGACCGCCAACTGCACTGTTTTACAGTTTAGCTGCAATTCTAAAAGTAACACGAATTAATAAACAAAAACGGAACGTTAAATGTTTAGAGTAAGGATCTAAAAGTCAAAACCTAGAAGGAACACGGACAAGCTTTGACAGTTAGGGTCTAGGTGTAAAATTTTTTCAGTAAGAGGCTGGAAAGCATTAGACCCTTACTACCCGGTGGTCAGCAATAAATACATTTTCATGAAAAACTGGAAATCATCCTACAATGACCCATGTGATGATCAAGTGGTAGTATGGTTATACGTTTCCTGCTTTGCTTTACGTTGAAAATTATTTTTCAATTTAGTAACATGCCAGCATATTCGTAGCAAACAGCATTATGGTAATCCTCTACCATAAATCTACGAAATATAATAAAAATTCTAAAGCATCAAAAGACAAAATGCAAAACTTCACAAGAAAATTGTGTTAATAAAGTTCCAAAACAATATTCTAAGAACAAAGAAAATTGCTACAACCGTTCATACACACGTTCAGTCCGAAGAGACTAGAACTAATCTAACCACCGGGTAGTAAGGGTCTAATGCTTTCCAGCCTCTTACTGACAAAATTTTACACCTAGACCCTAACTGTCAAAGCTTGTCCGTGTTCCTTCTAGGTTTTGACTTTTAGATCCTTACTCTAAACATTTAACGTTCCGTTTTTGTTTATTAATTAATAAGCTCTTAAGTGTCTCATCAAAGTAAAATATGCTATGCAACATCATTATTATGTGCTTCACAACTGGTGAAAAATAAGTTTAAAAGAGACTTCTTTTAAATAGGTTAGAATGCAGCATCACAAAATATGCATTTTAAGGTTTTCACACAATTGTGTACTGAAATATGTATTGTCTCACATTCGTTAAACACGAAATTCGTAGGATTTTAATTTAATTCTAAGGATTGATTGCCAGAACGAATCCATCTTACACTGTAGTAAGCTTTATTTATTATAAGAAGGTGCAGTGTCACACACTAAATATTTTATAGGATTCGTGTAACAAAGACATAACGATACTTCTTCCCCCATTGTGTCATGATGCTACAGAAATTCTGCCAGAATATGTGAAATGAATAAGTACTCTAAAGAAGCTGGATTCGGCAGTGATGTACCATAAAATGCTTCAGTTCCTCGGAATGCTCTAGGGAAGCTCTTCCCCAGACACCGAGCTGGATTTATTCGTCCCCCTCTACTATTTTTCTTGTCTGTGCTACTGGACAGAGTAACGAAGGCGCATTCTCATTACCAAACACGTTTTAGACTGGCACGGTTTCTATTACGCATATTTTAAATAATTTTTACCACTAATAACCAGTGACGCTAAATTTGAAAGATATATGAATATGTAAAGGATTTTGAAGCGGGAGCCTCCCCCCCCCCTGCTTCGGAGTAGAAGTACCCTAAAAAATGCACTCTTGCACTGTGTCATGTAAATGCGACGAATAATAATTTTCTTGCAATAACCCCAAACATAATTAGAAGAAACAAAACACGAAAAGTTACAGGATTTTTTTTTTATAAAACATACGAATTTTTCTTAATGTCATTCATTGTTTTGCCGAAAAGGGGACCTGCTGAAGCTTAGTATTTGAAGTAGCACACACCTTACAAAATCAGCTAGAGTAGAATTTGATCGTAGATAATAAACGGTTTCTCAATAAAAATGCTGTAACATACAATGCACACTTCAAGGGTTTTACACCATTATCCATTCGACTACATAGCTACACACTTTTACAACGAAATTGTAGCTTTTTTAATTTTCACTTAAGTATCTCATTAAAATAACGTTGACTATGCATTGTAATATTTCTTACTTCAAAAACGGTACTAATAAAAATATCTGGCATTTAAAAGTTGTCTATTTCTTTTACTTATTTATGAAATGCGCCACCGCTAAGGTTGCATTTCCAGGTTTCACACCGTTTTGTATTTGAGTATACATCGTATGATATTCACGTAAATAAGAAAATTGCGCACTACAAACTTGATTAAGGAACGATCGGTATAAAAAAAATCCATTTATGCTACAACAAGATTCTTTCACTAGAGGTTGCAGTACCTCATACTATGTATTTAATAGGCTTATCGTCATAAAAACATTAAGGCACTTCTTGCTTCCATGTTTGCACAAAACGCAACTAAACATGAGCTCCAATGTAAAGGCTTTACTACAATTTCCACATTTAAACAGTTTTACACTGCTGTGTCGCAGAATGTAGAAAATGCAGCAGAAAATCTCACAAATCATAATAAGACGTGTCACACTTTAGATATAATCAGCTTCCTGTCTTTCGACTTAAAATGTGCAACAGATAATCATACATATGCCTTACCACACATTTTACTGTTTAGGGGATTATCTCCAGTATGAACACGGACCACCAACAAAATAATTGCACTAAGTGAGCAAACATATTTTGCCATATTATCAAACTATTTTCGTGTTGTTTATAAAGTTGAATTTCCTTATCTGTCCCTTTCTGGCAGTTGATTTGGAAGATTTCACTTTTTTAGTGGAAGCATGAGTGGCACATTACGTAACACATATCATGGCGTTCTTCGTAACCAATCTGCTTCGTGATTGGTTAAAAATAATATCGAAAAGAGTTGAGAATATAGCTTAATAAATTTTATTAGTCTGAGAATTCCAAAGGATACTTTAAATAAGAATTTATGAATAACATTGAGAGCCCACAAACAAGCTGTAAATGATAACTGAAGTTTTAAAAAGCACAAATTACTGGCGCCATCTAGTTTTTATAATTGAAAGTTTTAGGTATTTAGTCCCAAAGGTGGTCGAGGCGAGTCTCTGTCATCGTTCAAACGCTAGGACACCAACCTAATGCAAGTCTGTTACTCATCGTTCCTACGGAACTTTTCATAGACTCATGCTATTACATATTTCATCCTGGGTTTTCCGCTTGGATGTTCGCAGCTAAATTATCTCACTCAACGTCATGGGGCGGGGACCCAGTTGGGGGGCGTGCTCCCTAAGGGCCCTCGCGCACTGGGCGGGCAAGCCGTGCGGCCAGTGGTCGTCGCGGCCAAAATACACGGTGACGTGCCGCACGGTCAGGTTCGTTTTCATTAATAATTCTCGATAACGGGGTGAAAAATGAACACGGAGCAAGTATGATCGCCCTGTGGTCGCCTGCACGCCACCCGGGAACCCAGTAGCCGCTACGACTGACTGGCCACGGCAGCCAAGTGCACGGTGCTACACATACAGTAAGCATTCTCGTTGGCCGCAGCGACTTGATTGCACGGCTTGGTTGCTTGGTGCGTGGGGGCCCTAAAAGGAAACAACAGCAAACATCAACTATATATCGTTGGTATTTTTGTAAATTTTCCACCAGATTTTTTGTTGCGTTTTTTCCCATTGGCTTTTACCCATCGACGTTTTTTCCATCAGCGATTTTCCGCGTTTTTTAACCATCGTATTTTTCCAGGCTTTTTATTCCGTGGCTTTTTTCCTGCGGCATTTTTTTCGTACATTCAACAAAAGCAAACTTATTAATACTTAACATTTAATTTGATGATCATGGTGGCTGGGCGGTGGCAGAGTTTATCCTAATGGCCTGAAGAAGCTAAAACTTGGTCGATGACTGGGTAGGTGAAACTGAAGAAATTTTTTTTTTTTTGGGGGGGGGTTAGTTTGATAATATTTTCATTGTCCCCCTACAGCAGAATCTAGGAAAAATTAAATGTTTAGAGCTAATAAATTTGCTTTACATTAATCACCTTGTGTTTGAATCTATTTTAAAATCTAACAAAACAAAACTGACAAATTCAGTTTTCTTTTGTTACAAAAAAAAAGATTAAAACCCAAGCTGGTTAATGCAAACCGAACTTATTAATTAATACTAAACATTTAATTTAGTGGTAAAGGTGGCTTTGCAGTGACAGAGTATAGCTTAGTTGCCTGAAGAAGCTTACCTGGTCGATGACTGGAAAGGGGAATCTGGCAAAGTTTGTGCCAGTCTGTGCTGGCCACTGTACAAAACTCTTTCATCGACTGTGGGATCTATTTTCGACCTTCAGTAGTCGCAGGTTTCCCCAGCCTTTCCCATGCTCTTATTCTGCTTCTCTTTCCTTCAAGCATTTCCTAGTAATTCAAAATTGAGCTGTTTCATGTACACAAGCAGTTTGTTTCAGATGATGTAAGGCTCCAAGATTTTTATTTAAAAAAATTAGGTTCCTGAGAAATACTAAAAAAAAAAAATAACAGTCCTAACCTAAGAACTACAGAGATTTTTACTTTTTGATGCAAGGCTCTATTTCAAAATATTTAATATAGAAAAACCTGATATATTTTCCCCAACCAAGTTTTAAAAAATAGTCGCATGAACGTGCTTTTAATTGCTGAGTTATGTCGGAAAGGTGATGGACAGTTTTGTTTAAAAAATACAGGCTGTTTTACATGCCGCAATCAACATGAACATTGAACACGAGTGCATTTCCAGGAAAATAAAGACTTAAAAAAAGATTTATGTATTTTACAGTGGCTAATGTTATACGACTGCTGTCGTTGCTTGGGAAGGTTAAATTAGACGACAAAATATGGCTCCTAAGACAACATTTTGGCTGGAGCTTGCAGGTTTTTCTTGGGAGGGGACGATTCAGAAATGTCAAATCCCTTTGCTAGAGCTCATAATGATCGATTTACTACACGATTCTACAAAACCTAGAGCCAGCATGCCACTGCGAGTATTGCACTCGTATTTCTCCCACAATCTCGATTAGCATTTTATTTTCGTCGTTAGTCGACATATTTCGTTTGGTTTTGGAAACTGAACGACGATCGTTCATTTCGTACGGCGCGTTCCACCATTTTTGACCAGTTCGTCACTTCCTGTTCACAACATCGACCAATCAGAACATGCGAGTTTTTGGTAAGACCGTGCTTGTTTGTGGGTTTGTGTTTATGTACATGAGACTTGGTATCCGTTCTATTGACGCTTGCGTTAGTCCGGACTAACGGGAAAAAGAAAACATTACTTACGTGGTACCTGTAAGCACGATGCTAGACTCTCAGTGACTTTTTAAGCATGGTGGTTGAGTTAAAGCGGATTCCGATACTCGCGCTTACGTATATACCAGCGCTTCTGTAGGGTCGTTGTCATGGTAACCATGGCCTACAGCCTTCGCTCGAAATGATGCTGAGATGCTGGTATGTAAACGTTCCGTTTTCGCAGAAAGCCAATTATTAATGAACCGTGCGCTCAGCTCCACATTAGCCAATCACAACGAGAGTTGCGCGTGACGCTATAAATCCATCATGGCGCCTGGTCGTCACTCGGCGATGTATACCGATGACAGTGAATAATGTGTGTATTCTTGTAACGGCGGATGCTACGACGGGGTAGGTGCTTGTAGTATCGCCGCTCGCCTGGTGTAACTTGATCTTCTTACTATTACTTTGGGGTACTTTTTGTTTCAAATAAGCACAACAGCTACAGTCCCGGCGTAGGGAATGGAGCTACACTTGTCCTAATATTGTAGGCTAACTGTAATAATAAGCGGTAACGCTGCCACCAAGGTGGGAAAATTAGGCTAGCTAAGCTAAGTTTAAGAGAATTGTCTTAATTTCTTACTTCTAGCGAACGATAGACGAGTAAACCAACTGGGTTTTAAACTCCGGGTTTTATTTTTGAACAAACATGTTAAAAATCAAAACGCACTTTACATTTACATTTGGCAAATTTACAACTGGATTAGTTTATAAATAACACGGGGAATTTACAACAAAATTCAACACTAGAACAAACACGATGTTTAGTTAAAACATTTTCAAATAGAAAAAGTGAAATGAGTAGGCACAAGGGGATTTCGCAAAAGAGCCCTCTAAATTACGAACAGCCTCAGCTGTTTAGCAATAGTAGACCTAAATGACAGTTATTTTTCAACCGTGAATTAACTAAGCATTAAACCTCCCAGAGTTGCTGTTGATAAGTCAACTCCTTAAATTATAGAGCCGCGGCTACTTATAAAGTGGACCCGAGCGTTTAATCAAAGCAACCTTCCACGAAGATCAAACCGTCCCTGTTTACATTAAACTGCGTTTAAAGAAACACGAAAAATAAAGCTGGTTTTTAGTAAGGGACCGTGAACCCTTAAATTATGGCCGCCAACGTCCGAAATGCCGTTTGGCTTGACACTCCATAAATTTACTTTCTAAAGCTACGAGGTTTAGTTAAGTTTAAACTATAAATTTTGACGTAAAGTCCAAAAAATAAACTTTTAAAGTTAAACTAAGTACGATACGAACCACTACCTTTGCCCGGCATGGCAACAATCGGACCGCGGCATCTCCACTCCCGACCGGCGTAGCGACCTCTAGCTTTGAGAATCCTTGAGCTGTGCTAACGAGTGTCTCTGGGTTTGGGATTATATACTCATTACCGGAAGTCGGCGCGGACGCCGAGGATAGCTTCGGAGGGGGGTGCGGGGAAGAGAGTCGGACATCTGGAGGAGGAGAGACTGACCCAAATCGGCCGAGCTGTCACTACCGGAAGTTGGAGTAGCAGCGCGGACGACCGGGGTAGCTTGAGCGCTCTGACTGGCTGACGGAATTGAAGTAGTGTTTTGGTTGGCTGGATTCGAATTGACAAAGGGAATTGCCGACTTGAAACTTAGAGGCCTGGCTTTGAATGTGCAAGTGAGTTTTCAACTCATAACAACGTGATTTTTAGGCCTATTAAAATAAACTACGACGTTAGGCATCGCAACTATTGAAACACAGGGGGGGGGGGAACGAAGTGTAATGCACAGAATAAACATTTGACTTTGGGAAACGGATTGCTATATACAAGGCATGTTTTTAACGAAGGATAGCTAGTTTGTTTACGTTTTTAGAGGTTCGCTACGGTCGGAGTTTGGACGGAGATGCTATAAAAAATAAACATAAAATCATACACTGGGTCCACGAAAAATATACAAACATAAACATTGGAGCTCCGGTAGGGTTCATGGCAAGAAGTTAAATTTACCAAAATGCATTAAGTGCACAAATCAAAAGATTAAATGTTCCAGCTAGTTTTTAAAGGGCTAAGTGCAGTTTAGGTTAGATTTTAAACTGGTTTGAACATCGGACATTTTTCATAAATAAGCAAAGTCGTCACTTGTTACAAATAAAAAATATCGTGTGTTGACAACATCTAAAACACAACTAAGCTGAAAAGTGTTTCGGCTTTATGCCTAAGAAAATATACATTATTTACATTTTAATGTGAAATCGCCATAAAGACGATGCTCTTCTGGTAGGTAAGAGTGCTGCCCTCAGGTTTTTTTCTTCGATGGTGTTGAGGTGTCCTCACCACGAGCGTCTGATACGAGACCGCGTTTACATTCTTAAAATCAGCATACTTTATCCGGTCATAAATACGTTGACGTGATTCAAAATTGTAATATTAGGGGATGGCATGGGTTTAAAACTGCTGTGTTAGCCTAACTACTCAAGGCTCTTAGCTAACTATCATTGCGTATGTGTGAACCTCCTCCCCGTGCATGTAGCGCCAATGACAACAACAGGATTGAGTAACGGAAGTGTGAGCTCTGACTTCCTGTCAGGGCTTGCCTTTATAGTATTATACAGGAAGTCCATCCATATAACCAATCTCATGACAATCTAATGCTAGCACCACCGGTGGCTCCTCTGTAATGGTGGCAGAAACCTGGACACTCCAATCACCCATGCTAAATGAAAGGGCAACTGGAAACGAAAAGTTGCATCATTCAATCCATATCAAAAGAAATCATTAAAATTGATATGTTAATCACCCCCTACGAAAAAACAAGTTACTAAAAAAAAAACCTATTGTTTTCATATTGAACAAATCATAAGTAGCACCATCTGTTAGAAAATACGATAATAAGTACATATCCAGCCTAGAAACGCTCAACCCAACACCAAAGCCGAACCAGCAGGTAGAAACAAATAAAAATTCACCATAAAACTACAACATTCACCGTAAAGTGGTCCTAATGGACTTACAAAAAGCATTTGATACAATTGATCATACTGCTCTTATAAATAGATGTGAATTGTTTGGCCTAAGAGGAAAATGCATCAAAATTATTTCAAGTTACCTGAAATAACCGAAAAGCAAAAGCAAGAATTGGAAACTGCACTAGTGATTCTAAGGAAATTAAATACGGAGTGCCCCAGGGTTCTGTACTGGGTTCAGTTTTGTTATAATATATATTAATGACGTCGTTGATCAAGTAAGAAAATGTGAGATACTTCTATTTGCTGATGATATCATTCTAATCTCGTCAGGTAGAAATTTAGCTATGATGGAAAAAAATCTCCAAGAAGACTTTAATAATATTAATAAACAAAAACGGAACGTTAAATGTTTACAGTAAGAGTCTAAAAGTCAAAACATAGAAGGAACACGGACAAGCTTTGACAGTCAGGGTCTAGGTGTAAAATTTTGTAAGTAAGAGGCTGGTAAGCATTAGACCCTTACTACCCGGTGGTTAGCTTAGTTCTAGTCTATTGGACAGAACGTGTGTATGAACGGTTGTAGCAGGTTTTCTTGGTTTTCATAATATTGTTATGGAAATTTAAGAGCATAATTTTCTTGTGAAGATTTGTCATTTTGTCTTTTGCTGCTTTAGAATATTTTATTATGTTTCGCAGATTTATGGCAGAGGATAACCAAATTAATGCTCTCTGCTGCGAAGATGCTGTCTTGTTACTAAATCGAAAAATAATTTTCAACATAAAGCAAAGTAGGAAACGTATACCATACTACAGCTGGATCATCACGTGGGTCTTTGTAGGAGGATTTACAGTTTTTCGACAAATATTTATTGCTGACCACCGGGTAGTAAGGGTCTAATGCTTACCAGCCTCTTACTTACAAAATTTTACACCTAGACCCTGACTGTCAAAGCTTGTCCGTGTTCCTTCTATGTTTTGACTTTTAGACTCTTACTGTAAACATTTAACGTTCCGTTTTTGTTTATTAATTCGTGTTACTTTTAGAATTGCAGCTAAATTGTAAAACAGTGCAGTTGACGGTCAAAGTTGAGAGTTTAACACAGAGACCCTAGGCTGACCCTTACTAACACAGGCTATCGCCAGTATAATAATGGGAAAAAATCCTTTAATCTTCAGTCTACGTCTTGCAGTTGGAGTTTGCTAATTGGCATTGTTGCATAATAACAATGTTTAAAACAATGTAAAACAATCAATCTGGTCATTTAGAGCTCCATAACCCCTGAACCACTTGCCCAATTAGAAAAGGCCTTATGGAGAGGGCACATCTACAGAGCAATACCTATAAAATGAGATAAGAACCAGCTTTATAGGACAAATCGTTTGACCTGTAGCGAGGACAGACGAAACTATCCCCAGAACAACAACAACAACAAGAAGCAGAACAAGAAGTTGTCTATTTGGCCCCTCTCTGTATCTCGGGTTTGGCTCGACCGAATTTCAAAATTTTTGCACTGCAAACAGGCTTTAACTAGTCAAGGCTAGATTCCAAATTTGGTTTAAAGATGTTTACTTTTGACGGAGTTATAAGCTCTCAAAGTTGTTAATAAACAAAAACGGAACGTTAAATGTTTAGAGTAAGGATCTAAAAGTCAAAACCTAGAAGGAACACGGACAAGCTTTGACAGTCAGGGTCTAGGTGTAAAATTTGTCAGTAAGAGGCTGGAAAGCATTAGACCCTTACTACCCGGTGGTTAGATTAGATCTAGTCTCTTCGGACTGAACGTGTGTATGAACGGTTGTAGCAGGTTTTCTTTGTTCTTAGAATATTGTTTGGAACTTTAATAACACAGTTTTCTTGTGAAGTTTGGCATTTTGTCTTTTGATGCTTTAGAATTTTTATTATATTTTGTAGATTTATGGTAGAGAATTACCATAATGCTGTCTGCTACGAATATGCTGGCATGTTACTAAATTGAAAAATAATTTTCAACGTAAAACAAAGCAGGAAACGTATAACCATACTACCACTTGATCATCACATGAATCATTGTAGGATGATTTCCAGTTTTTCGTGAAAATGTATTTATTGCTGACCACTGGGTAGTAAGGGTCTAATGCTTTCCAGCCTCTTACTGACAAATTTTACACCTAGACCCTGACTGTCAAAGCTTGTCCGTGTTCCTTCTAGGTTTTGACTTTTAGATCCTTACTCTAAACATTTAACGTTCCGTTTTTGTTTATTAATTCGTGTTACTTTTAGAATTGCAGCTAAACTGTAAAACAGTGCAGTTGACGGTCAAAGCTGATAGTTTAACACAAGAGACCCTAGGCTCACCCTTATCTAATCTGGCTATCGCCAATGGTAACAATAGAAACAAATCCTTTAATCTCCAGTCTATGTCTCGCAGCTGGCGTTTGCTAATTGGTATTGTTGCATAATAACAATGTTTAAAACAATGTAAAACAATAAATCTGGTCGTTTAGAGCTCCATAACCCCAGAACCACTTGACCAATTAGAAAAGGCCTTATGAAAAGGGCACATCTACAGAGCAATACCTGTAAAATGAGCTAAGAACCAGCTTTATAGGACAAATGGTTTGACCTGTAGAGAGGACAGACGAAAGTATCCCCAGAACAACAACAACAACAAGAAGCTGAACAAGAAGTTGTCTATTTGGCCCCTGTCTGCATCTCTGGTTTGGCTGGAACGAATTTCACAATTTTTGGACTGCAGACAGGCCTTTACTAGTCAAAGCTAGATTCCAAATTTGGTTTAAATATGTTTACTTTTGACGGAGTTATAAGCTCTCAAAGTTGAGAGTTTAACACAGAGGTCCTAGGTCGACCCTTACTAACACTGGCTATCGCCAGTGTTAATAAACGATTGGTTCCTAGAAAATGATGTTTTTGTAAATGATTTGAAAACAGCTGTTATGGATATCACATCGTCTCACAATAAATATACGGTGACAGTTTGCTGATACACACTGAACAATGTAGCGCTTTAGAAAAATGCTCTGAAACTTGCATTAAAGTAGAAAAAGTGGCAACGGCTAAATACTTAGGTATATGTATTGATAATTTGTGGAAGTTTAACCATCATATAGATAACTTAATAAAAAAATTACTACAATTTTTACCAATTTGTTATAAATTAGGACCAATTCTTAGCATCAAAAACAAACATATATTGTTTGACGCATTAGTAACAAGTAATATAAGATATGGGATAGAATTCTATGGTTTAACATCATCATATCTCCTAGATAAAATCCAGAGAACACAAAACAAACTAGTTAAAGCTCTGTTTAAACCAGTGAATTATAAAAAAAAATAACGACTTGTTTCAAGAACATGAAATACTAAATGTTCAAACTCTTAGGAATTACATAATAATCTTAAATAACTATTTTAAATCTGAACATAACGTAAAAGATGTAAAAAAAACAACATATCTAAGAAGTAAAAGTCTGCGATTTGAAATACCATTAGTGAAAAATTGTTATGGAATGAGGAATATGCGATATTATATTCCTTGGACCTTTAATCGGCTACCTAATAATCTCATGTCTCTAACAGGATTTAAACAGATTGAGAAAGAAGTAAAAAACTGGTTATTAACAAAATAATAATAAAAGTTAAAAAAAAGTATGTATAAAAAACTGATTATTAAAATTATAACATAGGTTTTGGAAAAATAGTGCTTCAGATAATGAGTATGTTGATATAATGCTTTTTATTTTTACTAACGGATAAATGTATATGTGTAATCATATTCACTTGTAATACAATGTATGTAAATATTATGCAACTCACACAAATCCTTCGGATTTCGGGATGCAATGTTGATAAATAAACTGTCTATATATATATAAATATCTAAACTGGAAAACTCTTAGTTCCTAAGTTAGTTATGGAAATTTTTTTTTTTTGCAAAAACAAACCATACAAACAACACTTCTTCCAATCCCGCATATCGAGAAGAAGAAGAAAAATGTGAAATAGAAACCAAAAGAAAACAAAAATTGGCTTCACTAAACTCGTCACAACAAAATCCTAGCTACTGTAAATATAATTTTAGAGGCTTCCGTCTTGGTCGCGACGATTTTTGCACGTGACCATCAGTGGATGGCACCACAAGTCCAGGCAATAAAGCAGGTACAGTTGGCAATGATGACAACAACGGTACCATGATAGCCGGAGAGAGAGGGGGGGGGGGGCCGCGGGCACTACGACGATGTAACTCCCGATGTGACACCTTTACCTGGAGAGAGAAGTGGTGGCATGTCAGAATCGCCGGATAGTTCTGCAGATTTAACGATTAATGTTTTTCTGTGGTGACAAAAAATAGGCATTTGTCGGTCGCTTCGAAATGGTCGGATATTCGTCTTGAATTTTGACGGTGCCTTCGACGGCATGTGCTAACTTCTAAAAGATTTGCCTTCGACGGCATGTGCTAACTTCTAAAAGATTTACCTTCACAATTTGCACTAGCTAGTTGTTCATTCACTTTCTAAGCTTGTAAACTCCCAAAATCTAGCAAAAATTACTTGATCCAGAAATAATGATATGTCCAGTTTTGATGTGTCGTTTGGCAAAATTCGTGGTCTCAACATATCGGCATGTTTAAGAACAGTTTTATCGCCCAGAAAAACTCGCATTCTTGCATCAGTATCCTTAGATAAAATAATGCCTTCTTGCCATCTGGATTTGCAACCGGGTCTCGTGTAACGGCTGTACACTGCATCTCCAGTCTCGAAGGTCAACTGTTTAATATGTCGAGTAGACATTACGATGTGCTCATTCGACTTTTGAACGGTATCGACTGTTGACGGAACCATCATACTCAAATGCGTGCAAACATTTTGGGTGAACATGAGACACTCTGGTTACATTTTCTTTGTTGAATGTGGAGTATTTCGTGACATTATTAAGTAGTTATTCAGTGCCTGCTCTACTGTCAAACATGGTTTTACAGATGCTTTTAATGAGCGTTTCATTGATTTTACTCCAACCTCATCCAAACCATTTTCCTGAGGACGGTAAGGGACTATGGTCGAGTGTTGTATGCCATTTCTTTGCAAAAGCTTTTAAATTCGGTGAGTAGATGCATTTTAGAACTACGACGGACTGTGCTCAAAAACCATTGTATTCTATTGTTATCTAAGCCAGGGCCCCCAAAACAGACCTACTACAATACTGGGTCTGCCTTCAACGAGACCTACGAAAACCTTTTCGAAAAATAAACAGTAGACGATACCTGCATAGGGGCTGTGCTCATGAATAAATTTTTTTTTTTTTTTTATTGGTCGGTTGTACTGCTGTCGGTACGATCCACGCAGAAGCAGTCTGAATGGAGAAATGTTTATTCGTCTTTGGAAACTTTCCCCATGAGTTTATCGATGCTCGCAAAGTGTTTGTACAGCTCGGACTATTCCGTAAACGAAAGTTGTAACAATGTAACCACCGCCGTTGTTTTAGGGTCGTATTCCACAAAGTGCACTTGCGTGTCGTCATTCGTAAATCGTACTCTGATTCTTTTCTCCTCTCCGACACGAAGCGCTTTCATTTTAAAATCCAACAAGAATTTCATTTTGTTTCTGCTGTCTAGTTTGGACAATTCCAACATTATTGCCAACATATATTTTTCGTGTACAGTCAGCTCCAATTGCTCGATTAACACTTCTCCGGCTATTTCGATGAACGGCTCGAAGACCTGTTTCGAAGTGGGATCCGTAACGCTTTTCCATAGACCCTCGTCCGTGCTTTCCCAACCTTTCCAGGCGAACCTATTTTCTTCTTCGTCCTTGGACTGCAATTTCTCCCTCCACTGATTGAGTACAGATCTGTTGATCTTTTCACCCAGTCGATATAGGTAGGTCCATTCCAACGAGTTGAGTCTCAACTCTGTGGTAAGCCCTGCCTGTTTGTTAAAAACGAGAGTCGGTCCACTTTCAATCGTGACATTGAGGTATTTACTCAGCATAAAATAACCGCTAGTGGCGTCCATGATGAGAATGTATCTTAGAGTTTGTTCTTTAATAAAAAAAAATATTTTATTCAACAAACATCATAACAAGCAACAAATTACCGAGCCATTCGTTTCTTTTTCTCTTTTCGCTCTCTTTGAGCCAACCTTCTTTTTTCCCTGAACACTATTTTCTCTTCTTCAGTCATTCTCGCACGTTGGTCTTTTTCCACAGCTTGTTTTTTTCTTTTTCTGGATAGGAGTTAGTTTGGCGTGCCTATCCCTGTCTAACCGTCTTCGTTTATCCCTGGTTCTCTTCTTCCACTCTTCTGGATTTTGCACTTTCAACTGCCTACTCTCCCTCATCCGCAATTCCTCATCTTGGCTTCTCGAACCTCGACATTTTCAACTTCTTTCAGCTTCTGTTCCACTTCATCCCCGTTCCACCGAGTTTCCGCCTCTTCATCGCTGATTATACCGTAGGACATACCTGTCCATACTCCGTCATTGTCATCGTCTAAAGACTCCATGAGCAAATTATGAAGACTACGACTGTCGTAGTCATCATCCTCATGGTAAGAAATATAATTGATGCCACGATGTCCGATTGCAAAAGTTTCTTCTTTGTTTACAAGGAATCTCTTGTCGTCGTAGGCCGACAGTAGGGATTTATTCACCACGGTCGTGGCCAGCTGGTGATGGCTGTCACTGGCGATCTTGTACTAACTCCCACTTTGTTCCTGATTAGAATGGAGAGTCGCCCTATAATCTTCGTGGCTTAAGTGTTTCTCCACGAATCTCTTGGAAATTCCCTTCGCTTTTTACGTTTCGCTTTGGGAGGTCACGAGCGAATACATCTTGCTACTCAACCCCACAAAAACTCTTTTATCGGTACTCCCTTCGTGGCATCTTTCATCTTTCCCAACACTTGCTTGTTGACGTTGCAGAACAGTGGGTGTTTAGGATCGTAGTTGCTAGTGTCGAATCTAGTCATGTTTTTAGCCATGTCCGCGTACACGTCCTCGGTTTCGATGCAATAGCACAGCGAGTCCGTGTCTGTGAACAGCAGTCTTGCTCGATCTCCATATTGGGGACGTATGTATCGGTAGTGAAATTCGTAGAGAAAGAGGGGTCTGGTACTGTTGCCCGACACTCGGTTGCCCGACAGTACTTTTGCCCGACGCCCGTTTCCCGACAGGGCTGTTGCCCGACAGTGATGTTTGCCCGACAGGTGAGTTGCCCGACAGAGATGTTTGGACAACTCTAGTATGGCGAACCCCGAGTAGGTGGGAAGATCGTACGTCACCTTGCGTACTTTCGAGTTGATCTGAACCAGGTATTTGTGCAATATCCGAAACGAATCGGCGTTGGGTTGGGTGGAATATTTGATGGCTCGCTTGCTGTCGGTGCATAGCTTGACTTTCAGTCTCTTCTGTTTCTGTTCAATCGTCTTCCCAAACACCGAATTAGGACACAAGTTGTGTAATTCCCCTTCAGACACCGTCTTTGATTCCTTTCGTTTTGCCGTATGAAAATCTATATATTGTTTCAACCAGGGCTTCTGATTGAAACTCAGCACCCTCCTGACGTGACGAAGGACCAAGCTGTGTTCGAGGTAGAATTTTAGGTTCCAGTTAGTGAATTACGTACCGCGTCTTACTCAGTAGGTTGGCCACTAGCTTCACGACAGGTTTCACTGGTTTTCCTCGCAACAAAGATTTCGAATAGTCTGAAACTAATTCTTCTCTTATTTCAAAATTTTCAGGAGCAAGCGGGTAGTCGTTGTGGAGCTCATGAAGTTTGTTCGGGTAGTCCAGATCTACTTCCAGAATGTATCCTACCGACGACGTGTCTGCTATCTTAGTCACGTTGAAAGCTCGAATCTCATCTTTAGTCAAATACCTAAAGCTGTTGTAAGGGGGGGGGGATTGAGGCTTAATGGCGCGTCGACAACTTGGTCATTAGCGCCAACCTCAGTCACAGTGCAGTGGTCCGGGTTGCCACTGCACCACACATTACAGAGATGTCATTCAAACCCCTAATCTAAATCTTGTCATACATCTGTACCTCCTGCAAAAATTGAAAAACACCGGACAGGAGGACAGACTTATCGCCCAACTGACGCGCAATGTCATGCGGAAGATGGAACCGACGACGAACACCATCAAGATGGCGACAATCAACAAGTAAGTGCCGGACCGTAAGTGGCCGTCAACACCAAGCACATTCAGGAGGGTCAACCCCCGCAGAAGGAAACAGTGAGTAAGTCGGGTGTGACCAATTCGCAAACGGGCCAACACAGCAGCCCAGCCGCAGCAGCTGGCTCATGGCCCAGCCGTAAGCGCTATTGAGGTCCCAATCGATGATGTACTTGTTAGGTTTTGTTGAGTCGTACGTTTCGGGAATGTAAGGGTTGTTGGCTTTCGCGAACCTTCGACTAATGAAGCTTACTCCACCCCGTATTCACGACAAGATGAAGTTATGTTTGCTAGCGTGAGTAAATAGTTCCAGTTCGGCCTTGGTCATCTTTAAAGCTGCCGCCCAGCTAAACCCTGGGGTGGAGACGTAATAGCACGGATCTATGTCGTGGTCTCGCAAGCAGATTCTGCGGAATTCTTCGAAAATGTCTGCCAAAATCAGACAGTCGATTAGCTGATACATTTCATGGTAAGAGGAAAACTTTTTGATTTTCAGCATACTCCAAATCTTTTTGGCGTGATCGTATTGTTCGTCAGTTAGGCCTTCTTCTTTGAGTTTGGAATGAAAGTCTTCTTTCGGTGGTAAAGACTGCTCTTCGAACACACTTATGTTGGAAACATGTTCGTATGGGTAGTAACCCTTATGGGTTAACAGATCCACGGCAGTCTCTTCCTGGACATCGGGAAGGAACCATTTATCCTTCCCACCAGCTTTCAAGAACAGCTTCACCGTCCTAAACTCGTAATCTTGTTTATGTCTCTCTGCCAGAGTTTTCAGCGAAGAGGAGAGAAAATTATAGCTGTCTACGAACTTGAGCCGAATGTACCTTTTCTTTTTTTTCTTTTCATCCCATCCCATTTCAACGGTGATGGTCATGCTCATGAACCTCTCCGTATTTCTCGCGAGGACTTCTACTTTTTTCGGAAACTTGTGCACCGCTCTTACCAGTAGATGCATATCGTAAGCTTCGAGGCAGTGAAATACCACGGGGATCGTGGTGCGCTCTCGGGCATTCAGATTACAACTCAAGTGAGAAGCTCCTCTGTACTGACTGGTAACATGGCAGTGATCCCGGACTTTGTCATCTTTTGAACCGAATGGCTTTTTGCAGTAGATGCAGTCTACAGCGTGGTTAAAATCGGCCTCTTGGACCGGAGTGAGGCATAGTGGTTGGACTCTTTTTAACGTTTTGTCGTACTCGCAAGCTTCAATCACCAACTGATCGAGGAATTCTTCAACGGCATCCTCTCCCAGGTAATAAGCAGCTTTTTGAAAGTTTCCAGACCCCACCACGACGTAGCCGAAGCTGCAAGGTTGATGGTGGTTGATTTTCTTCCCAGAGCTGTTAGAGGAAGGAACGGGTTTCAGAAGGCACTCGAAATCGGCGTATATGATTTTGGTGTGAATATTTCTTCTATTGAAAGCTTCAAACTTCAAAATGTTTTCGCCCGGTTTTAAGAATTTGAGCGCTTGAGGTGACGGATTGGTTCTTGTACAGTCCAGTTTGTGTTTGTCTCTCAGCAATGCCTTTCCATAAGCGGCGAAACAATTTCGACAGTAATATTTCGGGTTGCTTCCCGATCCCTGGTGTCGGAGAAATTGGTCACAATCCACGATGGCGCAGTAGTGAAAATTTGTCGACTCGTCGGTAATTAAAAGAAGATCTACGGGTTGGCCTTTAAAATTCGTGCTCACACGAAGAGGATGCAAGCCGTTCTCTTTGGTATAAGCAACCACATTGATCGATAAATGATTGTTGGCCATCTCGAATGCGTCAATGTGATCCAGCCGCGTTGGAAAGTCCAGCATCGAACAATCTACCATTCTCACATATACTTCGTATTCTTTCGGATTCATCATGCTTAATTTTTGTTTGGCAGCCAGAATTGAATACTTGTGGTCTGTGAAATTTTGAACATTGACTACACACTTCCACTCCTTTTTTAATTTTGCTGGCAGAGGAATGTAAGAGCCCGGTCTGAGCGGGTCGAGTTTTGCTACTCGGGTTGTGAGTTCGTAGGAGCGATTTATCACCCAACAACTCCCTCTTTCGGCGAATTCGTCGATGGAACGTTGGATTTTAGCATAAGCTGCGTCTAGTAACTTTGGAATATCTAATGGATTATAGATTGGGGAGTAGCGGGACTGAAATCCAGTTGGTATTTCTTGGCCGTTTCAAACGAAACTCACTCCTAAACCAATTTGAGCTCTGCAAGTCACCAATTGCCGGAGACATTCGTACAGTAGAGCTTCTATACCTCTTCGCATCAACATTAAAAGGTACAACGGGTCTACAGCCTGCACAGCTTTCGTGTACTTTCTGTGTTCGAGTCCTTGCTCACAGAGAATGGGAACGTCTGTACAGCCCGACTCCCTCTCGAAGCAATCGCACTCGGGTGGGTAACGATTCCTGTGTGTCTCTACGAGGTGTTGTATCAATCTTTCTCGGGTAGTATACGCTTGAGCGCAGTAAATGCAGGTAAAGTTTGTTTTTTTCCATCGCTCCAACTGAATGATTCTGTTTAATAATATAAATAACATGAACAGTAATAATTTCAACGTCCTGGTCTCAGTTTACTAATATAAATAAAAAGAGGAAAAATTTGGTATTTTTGTTGTTAATTTCCTAGAACAACTGGCTTTTCGTCGAGCCAACTGTCGAAGCGCTCGTCGTAGCCTTTCCACCTGACGAGGTAACGAGTTTTCCCTCCCACTTTTTCAGTCTTCAGAATCTCTTCGACTAAAAACAGATCCGGCACGCTAATTTTCTGCAAGTCTTGCTCGTAAAAAGTGCCTTCGATTTTACTACCCAGTTGGTCGACCAACCTGTAGCAAGTCGGTCGAGTTTTTCTGACTTCACTCACCTCGAACAGTTCGTTGGTAAAGCTTTGCAAATATCCCTTGTCGAATACAGATTTTGCCGTTGTCAATCTTACTAAATCCCCGACTTTGAAACTATTCTTCTTCGTTTTGGAAGGGCTCTTTTTCAGCAATATGTTTCTGATCTCCAGTTCATCGCGTTTAGTTCTTCGGATGGTTTCATTTTAATGGTAGAATGAACTCTGTCGTTGTAATCTTTGACAATTGCATCTATAATGTCTATCCACTTGTGGTTGCCTCGCAGAGTGAACCGTTTCCACATGTTCGACTTCAATGTGCGATTTAGGCGTTCTACTACGCTCGCCTTGAGTTCTGACTTGGTCGAATAGTGGTTTATTTTGTGGCGTTTCATTAGTGCTGCGAAATCTTTATTATAGTATTCCTTGCCTTCGTCGCTTTGTATGCTTTTAAGTGGATTAGACATCGTGTTTAATATCTCGTTAAAAGCGCCAGTGACATTCGCGGCGTTCTTCGATTTCACAGGGACGGCCCAAGCGTATTTAGAGAATACATCGATGGCAGTCAGCAAGTATTTGCAATTTTCGTTTTGTTCCGCGTAAGGTATCATCTCCACCAGGTCCGCTTGAACTAAATCACCTATCCCGTAGCTAATAATGCGCCTTCTTGGAAAGTTTCGCCTAGCTGGCTTGTGTAGCTCCTCCACTAAAGTTTCCATTTGATCTTTTTTTTTTAATTCCCATTCCCAACTTTACTTTGGTTTTCATAGCTGCGGCTACGGCAGCTGCTGCCAACTTCTCTTTCAGACCAGTTTTGCTAGATTTTGCTACTTTTACTGCATCGGAGGCCAACTTTCTATCAGCTTCGTGCCTTTGTTCCAAGTCTGGTTTGGCAGAGTATTCGATGTCGTGCTGTTTGCAGGCCTCACCAGAGAATTGATGGCAGCGTCGCCTCTGTTCAGTCTCTTGTTCAGTTTTGTTCCCGGACCGCAATAGTTGTATCCCGGAATGTGAAGTTCCACCGGCAACTTGTCTATCGCGCTGTTGAACAATCCAGAGTCTCTGCTCTTCTGAAACTGCTTTCCTCGTGCCGCACACTTTACACTCGCCCTTCAGCAGTTGTCGATAATTCTAAGTCACAACAACGTGCCTGCCATTTTTACTGGCTGTAACTCTTTTGCATTTGAGGCAGTACATCTCTGTTTATTTATAAAATGAGAATGAAAAGGTATTTTAGATACTAGTTTTGCATTGAATTTATCAAAATACCATTGTGTTTCTTAAAGCAGCTAAAAGATGAAAGTGTTAAATTATGACATAGCTGATGTCAATAAGCGACCATCGACTGGTAATTTATTGAATTTTCCAGAGGACGTAAGGTGCATCATTTGCGGCCCTGCTGGTTGTGGAAAGACCAATTTAGTTATAAATTTCATTTGCAATCCAGGTTGGTTGAATTATGACAGCCTGCGCGTGTAGTCCAAGTCTTTATTTCAAAACAAATATTTCCATCTCAGGAGAGCTTTCGAGGAAATATGTCCGGGTGTAGCTACCTTTTGTTCCAACAACGAAGATATCCCACCACCAGAAGAACTGCCATGTGGCAAAACGGTAATTTTATTGGACGATTTCATGATTGAGAAACAAGACAGAATCGAACGCTATTTTGCCTACGGCAGGCACGCGGACGCCTCGATCTTTTATTTATGTCAGACTTACAGCAGGATACCCAAGAGAGTTATTCGAGATAATTCCAACATTATAATTCTCTTCAGGCAAGACGAAGCAAACCTCAAACATGTCTTCAATAACCACGTTAGTGGTGACATGATTTTCGACGAGTTTCGTAGCATGTGTGGTGAGGTTTGGAACTCGGTTCCGTCCGGATTCCTACTCATCGATAAAACTAAACCCTTGGATCAAAGGTATAGAAGAATGCTCGACTAACAACGACGTGTCTGCCGAAGGTTTTTGTTGACATTAACGTACGTCTAGGTTTTTGTTGACATTAACGTTTGTTGACTTAAACATTATTTTATAAATTACTAAACCCTACTAAAACTAAAAATAAGAGAAGCAAACCCCAGAAAGAGGTCGATCAGTACGAGGCTCTAAAAATGCAGCGTGTGCCGTAGAGGTTCGATCGCGAGCGTAAAAGTACCGTACGCTTTTCATTTGTTGTGCCAGGAACTCGTGTCCATGAACATACGTCCGCAAATTATCTTGTAGATAGTTATTTCCTCGCGTAAACTTGTCTCATAACAAAAATTTTGAAAAAATGAGAAATCCAACCAAATCAAAGTTGAGACCAAGGAAAAGTTGAAATAAATCTGTTCAAAATTGGGGTCATAAATAGAAATCTAAACATTATTTTATAAATTACTAAACCGTCATGTCTACTAAAACTAAAAATAAGAGAAGCAAACCCTAGAAAGAGGTCGATGAGTACGAGGCTCTAAAAAAGCGTCTGAAACAAAAATTTCAAAAATAAAACTGGAAAAGCAGACAGAATCTGAACATTTGCAAAAGATATTTAAACCAGTAGTTGATCCTATAGTAGACCAGCCTAAAATGCAGATGCTACAGGGAAGCGAGGCTTCGGCTCAGCGTCAACGACAAATCAAAGAACTGTTGGCTCTAGAGGCAGGACAGAAGAAACAAGAAAAATATCACGGGAAACGGTTAGAGCATATTCAGAAAGCTTTGGAAGCTGCAACGGGCCGCGTCGATACTGAAGATGAGAATATAGACAGTGACGATGGCGAGATACAGTTTCACGCGGGTGCCAGGAGACGACTCTCCAGTTCCATGGGTGCGTTACCTGACGCGCCCTCCGACATGTCACTTGCCCTCACTCCAGGGGCTCGTAGGAGACAAATGGAAGAGGCCTCTTTACTCGGCGATTCTGCAGTCAGACTCGGTCCACTAGCTACCAAGTATCTAAGCATGTTTGCCACTCGAGAGACTCTGACCGACCCCACTTTTGGCATTCGATACGACCTGGAAACTAAACGTTACATGATTGGTGCAATGGAGGTACAATTTCAAGACGACGACTTGATCGTGGAAGGAAAAAAGTACGAAGGGACGGACGATTTGTGGCAGTTGGTTATGTTAAAAAACCCTTCAAAGCCACCGGATGGAGATGCTAGCCTTTTGAACTACCACGATATTCTGAAGAGGAATAAAGCCATATATCCCAACAACGACGACAGTACGAGAAGACTAAAGTCCAGCGCCGGTTTCAAGTACACGTCTTTTATAAAACCTGTTTGGGGCAGACCAGCCGAGGTTGTAGGGAAAGGATACCGGTTCTATAGAGATCCGAATGACTTGTGCGAAAGACTGAAGCTCCTCAGAGCCTCTACAGAGGCTGGCAATAATTCTCTGGACGAAGAATTCGTGCACATTTTCACAGAAATGCGGAGCAAAGCATTGCTGTCTGATGGAGAGTACCGAAAACTGATCGGTGAATTCGGTAGATGTTAACTAATGTATTAAACTAAAAATATGTCGATCATACTTTCCTCTGAAAAAACTGACTTTGTGACCAGTTTCCCTTCCCCGTTGATATTGTACGGCGCTCACGAATTGGCTTTAGTCAATCTGGAAACTTACAACTCTATTCCTAACGTTATAGAGGACGTGACCGACTCTTTCACTTACAGCACGGACGGTGGTAACACCTGGATTAAAATCGTAATCTCAGAAGGTTGTTATGAATTAGACGAAATTATAAACATCATTTACAGAAAATTCAAAAAGAGCAAGCATTGGGACGAGACTAATAACGCTTCCTACGTTCTATTAAATGGCAACGTAAACACTCTAAAGTGTGAACTAACTATTACTGACAGGAGATATAAGGTTGATTTTCTGAACCGTCCAGTATCGGAAAGATTTTTGGTTTCGAAGCTAAGACTTACGAATTTGGGGAATACATCGGAGCAAACACTGTCAACATAATAAATGTAAATAGCATACTGGTTCATTGCGATTTGGTCTCTGGTTCATACGTAGACGGAACGAACCAACCGACTCTCTACTCGTTTTCCCCCAACGTCTCTGCGGGTTTCTTCGCCTCATAATCTGATATATCTGCCCGGTACTAAAAACGTGGTTTACTCTATTAGAATTTGGTTGACCGACCAGGCCAACAGGCCTGTTAATTTGAGAGGTGAAACATTAACGATGAGACTACACTTACGAAAAAAATAAAAAACCTAAAATGTTGAAATTTAATAAGAATATTATTAAACTGACTGTTCCCAGTCTACCTTTAGCTAAAGAACCGATCGTCCACAACCAATTGGGAGGCTCTTATAAGAGAGAAACATTGCCACGAGCGAAAGGGGGGAACAACGAGACTTTCAGAGCTAGAAGGCGACAATTTCTGAGTCCTGAAAACGTCAACTTCATAGACAGTCTCATCAGTGCCTAAAGATGGAGAGCAATGAGGAATATCTGAACCTTACAGAACCATTCATACTGGACGAATCAGTCGTCATTTACAATTATCACGAGTACAGGCCAATAGTGGGTACGAACGTGAATACTCCCAACAGCGAAATCAGAAGTACGGTTCAGAACCAAGATTTATTCACCCACCCGCACAAAAGCTACATTCACGTGAAAGGTGTTCTTGTCAAGAGTTCCGACAGTTCGGCATACGCCGTGACAAATAAAATTGCTTTGGTGAATAACACCGCCGCATATTTATTTAGCATAATACAATATAAAATAGGAGACAAGACAGTCGACCAATTAAATATGCCCGGTTTTGCAAGCACCATTAACGGCTTAGTAAGTTACTCTCCGGAGCAGCAGGCGGAATTGACCAATAGAGGATGGATTTTGGACTCCCATAATGCATCTTCAACAGGCGATACTTCGAATTTGATTCTGAAACACAAAAGATACGTGCTCTTTGGAAAGGAAAGGCAGTTTTTCCTTCGCCTTGCCATTGTCCCACTTTCTGGGCTTTTACGAAGACTATACGAAAATTTTACATGCTTGTCAACAAACGCTGGTGCTTATTCGATCGTCGGACGATAATGCTATATTCAAAGCGTCGGGGGTTGATGCCGGCAAGATAGTCTTAGAACAAATAACTTGGTTTCTCCCGCACGTGACTCCCTCCGATGGTCAAAAAAACAAACTGTACGCCATGGTGGATTCTGTCATCAGTACCCCCCTCGCATTCAGACACTGGTACGCTGACCAGTTAGACCTTCCCACCTCGACAAGCTGCGCTTGGAGATTGATCACCACCAGTTCTGTTCAACACCCGAGGTGGATAGTAATAGGTTTTCAAACTGCTAGAGACAACGATGCGAAAAAACATCCGGCAGTCTTCAATCACTGTAACTTTACAGACGTCCACGTAACGCTCAATTCCGAACGTTACCCTTTTCTCGATTTAAATTTAAATTTTCCGCAAGGTAACATTTCTAACTTGTATCAAATGATCGTAAATTTTAAGAAGCAGTACTACGGGTTGGGGTCAGGATCGTCCGGACCAGCTTATGAAGTCAATATGTTCTCGAAGAATTATCCTTTGGTTGCACTGGACGTTTCAAGCAGGCTGAAAGATTGTCATCGTCAGTTATAGATTTGCAAGTAAAAATGCGCTTCGGCACCGCCGTCCCTTCAAACACGAAAGCTTTAGCTTTGGTCATTAGCGACAGAATAATGTATTTGAAATTGGACAGGAGTAAAGTCGAGGTTTTGGTATGATGCTTGATGCTTTATTTTTTTTCATAAAGAGGAAAAAATCATGTACAAAAACGTAGCAGTCTCTTTGACTCCCCATCAAAAGCAAAAAATGTTAAAACACGTCAAAGCTGGCAAAGTTCCTTCTTTCCGCCATTCCAATTCTCAGCTAAAGAGAGGGAACGTGATGCTTCCACTCACTAAAATGCAACACGGCAAAGTATTGAAGGCTCGCAAGGCAGGTCGAGGACTAAGCTTGAAACTTTCTCGTAATCAAACTGGCGGCATAATTCCTCTCCTACCCGCCCTGGCGGGGTTGAGCGCCATCAGTGGTTTAGCTGGAGCAGCATCTGGAATCTCCAGAGCCGTCAACTCGGCCAGGAATAACGCCAGGCAGCTGCAAGAATTGAAACGGCATAACGCCGCCATGGAGGCGCTCACCATATATAGAAAGAAGGGAGCCGGACTTAGAAAACTTAAAAAAAAGACGTCACAAAAAAGAAAAACTACCAAAAACTGTTGGTTGTACGCATAGCCTAGCTATAGTTGGTTCTTCCCAGCAAAGAATTTATTTGTATTATTCATA
>JAHWFP010122292.1:1803-14350 GCA_023313725.1 Lithobius niger
AGAGGGCGCCACGCATTCCATCCGAGTTTTCAGAGGGCGCCACGCATACCATCCGAGTTTTCAGAAGGCGCCACGCGTTCCATCTGGTAATTTTTGCCCATTTTTCAGCCGAAATCTAAAGTAAACTAAATTACAACGAAACTAAACTAAATAATAATTAAATGCAAGATAGTTTCGTTTTAGTTTAGTTTAATTTTAGGCTGAAAACTGAGTGGAAATTCCCATATAAAACTCCTGGCGCCCTCTATAAGCTTAGACAGAACTAATAGGAATGAATTTAAGACGTTTCAGAAGGGGTCGCAGTCACAAATTCTCCTCAGTAACCCTATAAATTCTTGGTATTATCTATACGTTAGATTTATAATTTAAAGAAGATTCTAAATTGAACGCATTTTAACAGTTAAGGCTGATGTTAGAATTATGGGCATGTTTTCACGAACTGCTCATTCATTTTTGAAACTAATACTTATCGTGCTGCAGTGATATCCCGATTCCTACGGGGATTAGAAGTAATTAACAAATTTTAGTTTTGGGGGGGACCAGGGGTGGGGGTCCTGTTTCGGGGTCGGAGGAATTTATTCTCACCTGCTCCCCTCCCCCCCCCCCTCCTCCTCAGCATCATTGACTGTTGCTAATTAGTTTGCTTTTCTAGTCACCAAATAAAGATGAGCAGCTGGAGATAAGGTAGCGCATTTCTTGACCTTGGCCTGACCTTGCCCGACCTTGGAAACAGGGTCAGCGACTACACACTTTCGCGTATCATCCTTTTATCATCAAGAGGGCAACGCCGTTTACGAAAACAAAACCAACATAATTACTGCGGTCATTTCGTTTAATTAATGATCGCTGGGTTTTTGGCACCTGGTTAAATGGTGGGAATATGAGCGAGAGAAAGTGTTTGGCCTTCGGATACGAACACGCGTTTGTGTACACGGTTGTTTGGCTGTGCGAAGCTTTCTTCTTGTAAATCGATGTTTTTTTCCCCCTGATTGACCTTATCTGCTTGTGTTATTTTTCCCGTGCTGCACCGCCATTCATATAATGGACACAGTAAAGTCAGTGTATACGAAATGTCAGTGTACAGATATCTGTATACGTATTACCAGGAGGAAATCAATAAGCATACGCATGCTTTATTTCCTCCTGTTATATTAGTCGATTTGGGAACCTGACGTCATACAATCTCAACTTTAAATTTACCTTGAATAAGGAGGTTCTTTGTGATTAGGCCACTAAAATTTAATTAAGTGGTTCTCTGGAGAGCACGCATGGGTTTTTTTTTTCTTAGCTCATGAGACGTTTTTTATGTCACTGTCTAAAAAAAAAAGTACCAATCACGCATCAGCACTTTCACCAAACATTACCTGGAGCCGATGACCACATGAGCTCTTTGCTCCATTCACATGATCGCCTAGAAACGAATCTAAGGATTGTTCAGAGGCATGTCACAACTAAAAACTTGGATCGAAAAAATGACTTTCATTAAATATGCAACTTTTGCACGCTGATCCAGGCATGAAAACTTACATATTGTACTCGACGGCAAAATGTAAGCTACTGATTTCGTTTTGTTTGTAAAAAAAAAAGTCATCACCCACATCTGAAAAATCACGAATAAAACCAAAAAAAAAAAAAAACACCATCCGCTCGCATCCATTTTTTTAGTACCACTCCCGAGAACCACTTAATTAATTTGTAGCATAATTTAGCGTAATTTTTAGCGTAATTTAGTGTAATTTTTAGCGTAATTTAGCGTAATTTTTAGCGTAATTTAGCGTAATTTTTAGTGTAACTAATGTTACATCAAGCTGTCAAGTTTAAAACTTAGAATCGATTTTATTTATTATTTTTTTTTTGGAGGGGGAGGGGTGGGTTAAGAGGAACTCGTTCTTCGTATAGAGAAAACCCGGCATTATATAGCCTTTGTAAACATTTTCATAGGTGTGATGAAATGTTTTAAAAGAGCCTTTTCGTGGGGAAGCCAACAATCACTTCTCCTAATCACCCAATCAGCCATTTCACAAAGCTTACAAAAAAATCGGCCCTGCTACCCCCTTCCACTGTCAACATACCCGCACAAGCCCAAACCTGCTCCGCTAGCACTAAAAATAAAGTCGCGTAAGAGGAATTTTTAAATCCCCGCGTTAGATTCTTTTCAAGCGTGATATCCGGATAATTAGGATTCTGAGAGTTTCTGAGCCCGCAGTCCACCTCATTTTAAATCCCAACCAATTGTTTTTACCTCGTTTGTCTAGCAACTAGAGGTGTTACACTAATGAAATTTCAGTACCAGCGCTCCGTGTTTCTCACGTTTTAGACCAAACTCAACGATCTGAGCTCTAAAGTGAGTGTCATTAACGGAATATTAAACCCACTTTTCCAGTTTTTTTTTAATGTTAGCTAGGACCCTAAAATCCCTTATAAGACTTTTACAATCTCATTGGCCATGATAGTTACGTCGAAATAAATAAAAACAACCGCGTCTTTTAAGTCACCTATCTCAACGGGAGGTAGCGAGTGCTCGCTCCTTGCAGGGTTGTGACGTCATCTTTCTTAAAGGCAATTGGGATGCAACCATCAACGGATCGTCATGCCCTTCCGTTGTGCAGCGCGAGTTCCGGGCGAAGCTGTTTTGTTTCTGACGTTTGCGCAGGTCACGCGGCCTTCTGTGGAATACGGGAAAGAAAGATGACGTCATGTCGCACGATTCAAACGGCAATTTTTCCCTGTACATGTAAGTTAACATGCATCTTCTGCTAAACAGGCGTTTTAAAAATTCCTACAGCGTAAGCGCTAACCCTATTGATGCCTCTTAACATTTATTTAACTAGTCGCATCGATCGCTCCACTGAAGGGATGGGTCGGTTTCATTTTTTTGATTTCGGTTCCGGTTTCAGTTTTCACACCCAAAAAACCTCGGTTTCGGTTTCGGTTTTTGCCACCTTCCGCCCCAACCAGATTTTCCTAATTTTTTTTTTCTTGCAACAGCAGTATTACTAGCTTCAACCTACTCCTGCTTTCACTTTCAGCAGCGTCATAGACCGTGGGTGGCACCATTTTCCTCTACTATTTTCGTTTTAACAGCTAGGAGCTTTGCTGTCATTTACACGTAGAAAATGATCATTTTTTTGATTTTCGAACACCGTACGAAAAACCGACACAAAATCCGAATCGGTTTTGGTGTCGGCTTTCAGTAAAAACGGAAAATTCGGTTTCGGTTTCGGTTACCGACCCATCCCTACTCCGTTGGCGTCGTCTCGCTTTGCTCGAGGAGGTTTGCATGAACAAACTATGACGTCATGAACAAACATCATTGAGGGTAAAAAAAAAACTTTGACGTTATTTTATCAGGATTTTTCGCCTATTTGAGGGTCATAATATCAACTTTCAGCGATGAAAATAGGCCTAACCGAAGCGCAATTTAATTGTCTTTCGTTTGGTCCCTATTCCCATCTTTGTAGGTGCCTTGGTTCCAGAGGAGTAGGTGTTCAAACACACTCACATACACGCACATCAATATGATATACATTCTCCTATCTATAAAGGAGTATAAACAAAAATCAAAGTTGGAGGATGTTGCATTTCTTTAATTTATGCTAGCTGTCTGGTTGTCCACGAGTTTTCGAAGCAGAAATACGCTTCACGCATTTCATAATCAATGCCGAAGTTCTCAAAGCACATGACAACACCATCCCAATGACTCCATTGGCAACTGCGCTTTCGATGTTTCACCTATAGCCCCCCCCCCCCCGCGCACTGAGCGACTTGGCCGCGCGGCCAGGTTGCTGCAGCCAATGAAAATGATCATTGCGTGGTTTTGCATAAACGGTAAGCATTCTCATTGGCTGCAGTGACCTGCCCGCGCGGCCAAATCACTTAGTGTGTGGGCGGCTTTAGCTGGGGCATACCGCATCACTATCAGACGTCCATTTCATGGGAGGACTGTGTCAGTGTTCACAGACAGGAAGTTCGGTTTGTTGGGGAAAACTATTCCTAAAAGTTTGGATTTCGTACAGAATGCCTGAAGAAACATCTGGTATCTGTCGGTGTCACTAATCTTGTGTCGCTTTATCGTTACGAGTAAGAGTGATTGTGAGTCTGCCGTACCTAGGTACTGCATGTTGCAGACTTCAGCACTTAGGGGGTGTTTCTAAACGAGAGGGAAGTGAG
This sequence comes from Lithobius niger, assembly GCA_023313725.1. Taxonomy (NCBI): domain Eukaryota; kingdom Metazoa; phylum Arthropoda; class Chilopoda; order Lithobiomorpha; family Lithobiidae; genus Lithobius; species Lithobius niger. The sequence goes on from JAHWFP010122292.1 coordinate 5,974, forward strand.
AAAAACTCTTTATTAACTCGAGGCGACTGATCCAAACTCCTCCCACTTGACGTAAGCGTAACGTCATGGAGCTGAGATTTTGCTGAGCCAAGTGAGGCAGGTTTTTCCTCGCTCACTTCCTGGCTCACTTCCCTCGCTCACTTTCCTCGCTGACTTCCTGGTCCAACACGGCTGCCAACACCGGGAGTAGACGAAATAGTTGTGTTAGGGAAGTTAAATATTGAAATGTCGACACTCGGAAACAAAATCCAATGAAATAGAGATTAATCGGCATCTGTATGTTGTCACTAACATTTCTCTCGCTGAAAATAGATGTGGCAGCGATTATTGCTAATTTGTCTACTCTTTAGAACGACGAAGAGACAGCGCTGTTTCTAAACTAATTGCTGAGTAAGAAATCACCGTTTCTAAACTGGTAGGTTTTGATGACGTTGTGGGGCGTGGCTTAGAGTAATCCGTCTCTCTCTTCCCTCAAGTTTAGAAACACACCCTTCCCCACAGCGCTCCAGATGCAGAACTACGTCACGTACGCAATACGCAATAGTTACGCAATAGTTAGCAATAGTTAGCATACGCAATAGTTAGCAATATTGAAACCAGCATTCTTTATTCCGGAAATAATTGAAGCTCACTCAAAAGTCTAGAGATTATCTGTAATTCTATGCAAAAGTGTAGATGTTTGGAATACTGAAAATGTCTGGAGATATCCAGACATATGTGGGGGTTTGGCAACACAGGACTTCAGGGTTTTATATTGGTTTTTGGTAAAACGATTCCGGTGCTGGCGAAATTTACTGGGCACCATGCAGATCAAAGATGGAGCTAATAGAGAAGATTGTTCATTTCCGACTTCCGGTAGTATTGTGTTTGTGAAAGTATGCATTTAGTGACGTCATATTGATGTCATGTTCACCAATTCCGCCAAAGTAGCCCGAACAGCCAATCAGTGTGCTGCTAGGAAGCACGTGACTAATGGATTTGTACAAAACGGAGTTGTAGAAAATAAAATCTCTCTGTTTACGTTATTAGCGGACTAAAAAAAGCAATCTATAATAAACGGAGATTAGTTTTTTTTTTATGATTTTCCGTTGATCGAGCAAGCCAACAGCCTCGTTTTATAGACACGCTTCCTTGCAGCTCTCTGATTGGCTGACATTGCTGGCTTCGCTTTTTCTGGTGTAATATGACGTCACTAACACCAGCATGGCCGTCTCCATATTGTGGATTGCCGTCTCCTTCCCGCAACATGGCTGCTTCCTTCGTTTACTCCTTGGCCTGACCCGGAAGTAAGTTTGTGAGGCGAAAAATGGCCTACTGGTGCTTCTTTCCTACCAAAATTATCGTTCTTCTTTGATGCAGATCGTACTGTAGGAGTATGGAAGCCACTGAACAATCGTGTCTACTGCTAAACGTTTGGCTCTTTTCAGTCATCTATTGGGAACCAATGCTTATCTTGGGGGGACAGTTACGGTGGCGGAGCAAACAACTGCAACCTTTGACCTTGCTCAGATTGTCGGCACGCTTATACAAATGTATGGTGCACGCGCTGTGTTTTGACTTACAACTGCGAGCAGCCCTGTTGTCTGTCCGGCTGGTGTGCAAGCAAGCAAGCCCTTTATTTGGCTGCCAGGGCTTGGGCCTGACATGGGGCCTAATTGGGCCTGACATTCTTGTCAGGAAGGGCACCAAAGTGCCTAGTTCCTTCAAACGTGCATTCCTTCTGCAAGTACTGCAAGAAAATAACAGACCCAACGGTTGAACAACAGTGTGACGCCAATAAAGATGAGACCGCAGTAACAACGGTTTATGCTTGGTCGGCAGCGTTCGTCGTTGCGAGATAACGAAGTCGGAAGTGGAAATAACAGGAGTCTTGGACCAAAGTTTGCCAGCCATAATTCGAGCTTCGTTAAGGCTTGGACGGTACCAACGAGCCAATTGATTTACTTATAGCTTGAAAAATGAAAGCTAAGTAGTTCGTCCAAACCCCCCACTAAATAAGAGTAATTGAGAAATTGGTCTCGTCCGTCGAGTCTTCGTGAACTGCAAACGTTATTCGGCTTGGCAGGCCGACTTTTCTGTAGAACTGTGACGTCAAATTCGGCGATCTCAGCATTCCCTTTTCAAGTACGAAAAGGGAAGGTTCCCAAGTTCAAATGAGATGTACAATAGGACACAGCTTATCAACATTATTTAACGATGTTGGTTAGCACACCCTTGTGGGCTGCATCTTTTTACGTTCATCCTTAGTCAATCATGGTGAACGCATTTTTCAGCAATACTGAAGTGATATTATAGGGCAGTGACACGACGTAGTGTTATTGTGTATAACTCTATGGTGGAGCTAGTAACTGGGTTAGCTGCAAGGAGCACTGGAGGGAGAAAGGAAGATCGTCTTATTGAAGCCAATGCTATTAGACTGGATCTTTTAAGCCTATAACGCGCGATTTTTGTTGTTGGGAGAAAACAAACGTTCTTTTAAGCCTAACAAATCCGCTCTCAAAGCTCTGTCTTGACTAGAAGTACCATTTTTTCCGTTACATTTTAATCTAGTGCACCTTGTAGCTATTACCTCCAAATGGTGTCTCGTAGCCAATATGACGTCACTTGACGCTGCTCTATTGGAGGTTAATCTGCTAAGAGAACAATAACCGTAGATATAATCTCTAGACGGATGACAGCAGCAGAACAAAGTTGTAGCAATGGTGTAAAAAAAAAATAACTGGCAAGCGTAGTTTGTTCGAAATTGGCCTAGATTTCTCGGAGGTGACGTCATCTTCAGCGACCATAACGCCCTCTCGATTTTCGTTGAGATTAACTTGTCCTACTAAGACGTAATACCTGGTTAAGCTATCTCAGTGGACGCTAAGTTCTGTTTCGCCCCCCCTGTTTCTAGAATCAGATTAGATATATTGTCTAGACGTTACGAATATGAGGGAAACTTAAAGTGGCACTACCACCGATTTAAACGCTAACGAAAATACTACGGCGCCATTCAGGGTCTGAGTGGGAGGGGTCGGGCCTTCCCGGGAATGAACTCCAAGGGCCTCCTCGGGGTGCCTCGCGGAAGGCGGACCGGGGGGGGGGAGGGGAAATTGCCGCAAGCTGGAGTATTTGAAGAAATCTGCATGAATTTGAAACGTTTTCCTACAACTTTAGAGATGCAATTTTCATAGAAATTCATTGCAAATTTAAGTTTTTTTTTTAAAACAAGGTTTTCCCGTAGTGTGTGTGTGTGTGGGGGGGGGGTCCGAAGCGGAGCCCCTTCAATCTAGCATATTCTAATAAAATTAGCGTGATTTTTTTCCTGCAACTTATTTGAGATGCAATTTTCACGCGAATTAATTACAAATTTTTAAAATCCTTCTCCGAAACAGTGGCGTCCTAGCTGTAGTTGGTGGGGGTGGGATGGGGTGGGGCGGGGGGGAAGTAGATTCGGGTCGGAGCCCTGTAAGCTACCACATAATTTTAAAGAAAAAATCGGAGTGAATTTGAAGCTTTTACATGCAACTTCCGAGGCGCAATTTTCATACGAAGTCAGTTCTAATTAAAATTTTTTAAAAATTTTCCAAACAATTTTTTTCTACAGTGGAGGGCCTCGTCGGGGATTCCCGAGTTCCCGGGCGGCCCAATCCGATACTGGCGCCATCTAGCGGCAGTGATATTGTTAACCTTTACAGTCTGCTCCCAAGTGCACGAGGACGTACCAAATTTTCACTCAATAATTCGTTAAAGGAAATGGCGTCGTGCATTCCTTCGCTCGGTACAAGCAAAGTGCTAGATAGTGCTAGGTAGTGCTAGATAGTAGACAACGCTAGATGTTGCCAGCTTCTGCAAACTTTCAATCGGTGATAGTGTCACTTTAACTCGTTGCCAGTGATCCCTATTCGACTATAGTTTGCGAACGGATTGACATTACTTTTGTACGCTGATGACTGCTTGTAAAATGATATTGGCCTTACGTAAGTTTTGATCGATAGATTCTGGCAGAAGATTGGAAAGAAGAAATTTTGGAAGATTGAATTTTTTTTTCTTGCAATTTTAATTACTTTGATGGGCGATCGATCAATCAAAGAAGTCAGGAAAGATTGTGGGGGGCCCCCCCCCCAGGGGGGGGAGTGGTAGAAATTGCGAATTAAAATCGATTGTGAGCAAGGAAGGGAATAAAATTTTCATGGATGTGGTAAAATATTATTTGATACAGAATTTAAAAAAAAATCCTGGTGCCTCCTTCAATAAGAAATAATACCACCGACTCGTGCATAACACCTTTCTGGTCTTCTTAGGCATTTATAAAACCAATGAACGCATATTTTTTTTTTTTTTTGACTTGGTTAAGTTCATCCAAGTTGATGAAACTAACTGTGATTGAGTTAGCAATTCCAGCTTCATTGCGTAATTAACATTAAGCTCGGGAGGGGGCGAATGTGCTGATTGAGTGAGCAAAGCGAACTAAAATCAGCGTTTGTAAGCCAGTGTGCTCAAAAATGGCTATGGATAGGCAATACCAAGCTGTGTCAACTTGGCAGATGTAACGGCTAATTGGGCAATGGCAAATGTAAAAATTATGAATGACAAAATTTATAGACGTAAAATTCTTCCAGAAAAAAAATGTAGCGGTGACGATAACACCGTGTGACCTTTGGTACATTCACAGTCCTATGAAAGTTGTGATATCCACCCAAAATTAAACTGGTATAAGAGAAGCCGCCGAGTTTCTAAAGAGGGTCGGCCTTTGAAAGTGGTGATATCATTCAACCAGGGAAAGACCGCCAAGGTAAATCCTATTAGCCCAGGTAATAGTACCGAGCAATACTTTGGACGTTAAATGAAAACTTGAAAATTGCTCCCGCGAGTAGTTTTCGTTTAACTTTCAAACTGTTTGTCGGTGCGATTACCTAGCCTAATAGGATTAACCTTAATGCCCTTTCCCTGGTTGAATGATATCACTTCTTCCAAAGGCCGACTCTTTTTGGAAACTTGGCGGCATCTCTTATACCAGCTTTGGTTTTGGGTCGATTGCAGACTACGAGAGTTTCACTTCAAACCCGCAAAACCGTGAGAGTTAAAATAGAAATGGAATTCGGTCATTTTATGGTTTGAAGGCCCACTGATTTATAGTTTGAGAACACAGTTTCCGTCCCAGTGAGGCTTGTCAAGTGAAGTCACTGGATGAAACTTATGCTGATTAAAATACCTTGGTGAGTAGTTTAAATGCACTTCTTCAGATAAGTTTAAACTTAGTAACCGTTCCCCAGCAACTAGAATTGTTATGTTAGGGCGCGTTTACGCAGCGACTCGCATTTGCATTCTCGCAGCTAGAACTCAATCGCGATGGCAAAGGTGACATTGCCATGGTAACAACGCTAAATGGATTAGTAAATACTTGCAGTCTTATAATCCGTGCCAATAATATAAAGAATTCCTCATGACGAAACAATTTTCCCAAACGCTTTTGAACTCATGTTATTTGCTGTTTTCGTTGCGAGGCGGCAGACATAAAACCGCCGCCATGTTGGAATTTGAGGTGATTTCTAGCTTCAAAAGCATGCAAAAGCGATTGGTTGCTAAACGTTCCCTTAGTCCATGCAACGATCAGCTGGTGGTGTTTATTTTATAAATCAATACTTTATCAACAATCTTGCTTTCAAACTGAACCGCTAATTGTTACCGCGGTTGTCACATTTGACTCGCGTTGTTACCGTTATCTGACAACCGATTTTTGTCTTTTTAGATTTTGAAATAAGAATCTTTCTTAACTTTTTTTTTGAGTAACCAGTAATTAATAGTTGGAATGTATTATTTTTTGTGTGCTCTTCTAGAAGTAGTCCACGCATTTTTGATAAATTAACTGTATCTGTTTATTGGATTCTGCATCATAATTAAGATGTCAGGTTCTTCTTCATCTCATTGATGACTGTGGACGTTTTTGAGAGTGCGCCTCAGGCCGAAGGTACTCTTATCGTTTGTCTTCAACAAACTTCGGATTCCTCTGGCCCTCGCAGAAGACTGTAGGCCTTAGTCCTTCCCTTGAATTTCTTGGCATTATTTATCAGATGCAGAGACAAGAAGACAAGAAGTTACGCATTGGAGAGCTGCTCATGAATTTCTGCCAGGTGAGGTGCTCTAAACGCGTGCTGCTGTCTCTTCTAGGTCACCTTGATTTTGCCAAGAGGATTATTCCAGCCGAATGTGTATTTGTTGCCCACCTGATGAAAGTTTTTAAATTGACCCATAAATTGAACCACTGTGTTTCCCTATCCAGCGACAGCAGGAGAGAGCTACTCCATTGGGGCACTTCTATTTGGTGTTGGAATGGCATCTACCTTTGACAGGATTCTGAAATAACGATGCAAGTGATTTGGGTTTGCAGCCAGACAAGTTGGTTGGGCATTTGGTCTTGTTCAGAGAACTCTTTCCTATCGTCCTTGCAGCCATCGTATGGGGAAGTAACTGGCCAAGGAAGCATGAGCGATTCAGTTGTAATGATTTGGTTTTGCTGCGGTTAATGTGTAAAGGGCGGATGGACTCCAATTACCAGCTTAATGGTCGTAGTGCGACGTCTGACTTGGTGCACTCTGCATGGCAGTTTTATTTTTTATACCCAGCTATAACCTAACAGTCTTTCTTCCTTTTCCTTACAGGGTGCTCACGGAGCTTATCTTCCCAGCATATCGGGTGCCCCACGTTTTTTCAAGCTACCACACGTTAGCGGTAGTCGTAGACGAGTTGTTTGACGGTGCCCTTGCAGACAGCACAAGAAGGGCTCCTGAAACTGGTATCAGTTTGTATCGTTTCTTTCTAGCCTTACAAGGTTTCGGACATGCAGACGTTGGAAACTGCACCGGTGTCGGAACAGCCGTTAATCTTTGCAGCCTGTTGTCATTGCAGATTGCAGTATTGAACAGTCAGTCATGTTGTACCTGCGTGGTATGTGTCTTGCAAAAAGCAGAAAGTTAAAAAAGGACTTTAGTTATTAAAAACACATACAAAGTAGCCATCAAGTGCTGGTGAAACAACGAAATCACGACGTTTCGGTTCCAAGGTCGGAACCGTTTTCAGGTGAAAGGTTTAAAACATGTCAAACAATTTAAAAATAAAAATAAAAATTAATAAAATAACAGCTGAGCAGGGCCATGGAAATAAAACTTACAAGTCATAAGGATGCAAGGTTCCATGCTAAAAACTAAAACCAAATAAAATAAAAGTGAACACAATTCGAAAGAATGTGCCAACAGTCACACCTAACTCACCCAAGTCTGCTGGTCGAATGAGAGAGAATTCGGTCGGCTATGCTTTAAATAGTGGGTCCTTGGATTTTGATTGGTGGAAATGTGTTGATGCGAGCGTCATTGCATAACTTAACGTAGTCTTGTAGGTGATTGGCTGTAGGTATTAAGTGATTATGAACAGGTGGTTTGGTTAAATGAATACAAAGTATTTCCAAGTTTTTGCGTGTTTTGGTGTGAGGAATTTGAAATAAAATTTTTGTTTGCGAAATTTTGGGTTCATGCCCTGTTTTTTGAAAGTGTTGAACCAGTGAGTTTTCTTGTTTCTTTAATTTAAAGTTTGATTTGTGGGAACTGAGTCGTTTACATATTTTCTGTTTACTTTGGCCTACATAGGTGGCTGTGCATCCAGAATGGGCACATGGTATGCTATAAATGGTGTCTTTTGTAAATCTGGCAGGAATATTGTAGTACTGGTATTGGGAGGGGAGGCTGAAATTGGTTGCGAAGAGCGCGGCTACTTTTACTAACAAGGCGCAGATTATCAGTGTATAACTTCTTGCGAAGTGGTTCAGTAACTCCTTTTATGTAAGACGCAACAAGAAATTATGCAAGAAGTTTGTCTTGCATACTTTACGAAGGGATGTGATCCCTTTATGCGATGTCATCAGCGTACCTTACCCTGGTTTAACTGCCATCTTGCATCCCGTAAAACGATCTGCCACACAGGCAAGGCGCCCACGCCGTCCTATTTCTATCGGATTGCTGCAGGAGCTGGTCCAGCAACTGCGAATTGATGTGTTTTTTTTTCCCGTTTGTTGATTTCAAACTATCAACTGTGTGCATAATAATGGCATTCTTTGGTTTCATGCACTGTGGGGAGTCATTGTGAACTACTCACTTGACCCTGCCTGAACTTGTCCTTAGCTTGTGTCCAGGACGGTGATGATACCACAACGGCTTCTATCATTCTACATGCTTCGAAGACGGAACCCTTTCATCAGAATGTTAGAATCCGTCTATTCTGGATTGAAACTTCCGTATGCCAGTTTCATTCCCTTACAGTGGAGAGATATGGTCCGGGGTTTTCGTTTTCCCTGGGTGAAAAAACCCTGGGGTTGCAAAAAGGTGAGCTATGGTCAGGGGGAAAA
>JAHWFP010122295.1:0-12506 GCA_023313725.1 Lithobius niger
TGTTTTGGTGATGCAGTAATTAAATTGTTGTATCGGACGTACGTAACGTATTCCTACCGCAATTCCTGTGTTTAGTTATTGTGTAAGTGTTCCAGAAGTAAAACTTGCATGTCGAAATGGATGTAATTGCCCTTTAAGAAAGGTCTATAACTAAAAGGTTGGATAGATTTGGGAAACTTCGGAGTCAACAGTAAAAACCAATTTTTCGGCTGAGTAACTTTGGTTAGAAGTAGTCATAACTCTCAGGAAAACGTACAACCAAAATGAACTAGTTTTTAAATCCAGAAAAACTTGCAAATTTTCATTGGACCTTAGCTGCCACCTTCATCAGGCTAAAGAAGTAGGTCTCAGTGTGTTCTGCCTGATAAAGGTGGCAGCTAAGGTCCACTGAAAATTTGTAAGTTTTTCTGGAGTTAAAAACTTGTCCTTTTCGGTTGTGCGTTTTTCTGTGAGTAAAACTTAAAGAGTAGGGAGAATTACTAGTTTTGCCATTCACACCTAGATGGTGCTAGGGAGGTTCAAATCGGTTTTTTGTTCACTATTGCCTTGGGAAAAATTACTTATGAATTGGGCCTAATTGGTTTTCCTAGCTACAGCTACTTGGAATTGGAAATTGCATTCATGTGAAGAGCACAGGCATTATTAAACACGTTGGAAGAAGATTGCGAACTTTATGTAACTGGCGAGGTTGGGATGTTACAGCTGTAAATCGCGTATGAGATGCCCATGGACTGTTACAATTAATTCAATAAAAAAAAGGGAGTGGGCGTTACAGTTCTAAATCTAATCTAACTTCTGTCCCGGGATGGTGTTTAACTCCATCGCGGAAAATTCTGCTTTCATGCGATCATTCATATGTACACGTCATGATGGGGGTTTCAGTCTGGCATTAATGCAATTTGCCTTGCCTCTCGTTTGTTCAGGAATTTAGTTTATTAGTCCAACTGAAGTACTTAAGAGTTCATTACGCTCTGCCAAACTCTATTCAAGCGTCAAGTTAGAGGATCTTGCTACTTTTCCCGCTAATTATCGATTATTACTACGATTAATCTCTTGAGGGCAAGTCAAAAGACTGGCAGTAAACATCCACATCCTCTCGCCACCGCACCTTACACTTCCACAACATGAATCTCCCACTACGTCTCAGTCGGCCGTCGCCTTCAAGCTCACTGTCTGAGAAGTGCTCCAGGTTGTTGCTGCTTGCCATTAAGTCCTGTCTTGTCTTAGCTGGGAGGAATTTTCGCCAGCTGTAGGAAAATTTATTGCTCAGTTCCGGTGGCATGATTTGTCCACTTTGCTGGTATGCGGATTTTTTCACATTCATTTGAGGGGCACACTTTTTTTTTTGGCATGTTATATGGCGATGGCCTACAATGCTCAGAGGTGTGCTCCCCTGCTGGAATTGAACTTGAGCATGACTTCGGTGTTAGTCCAGTCAGCATGATGTTTTGTTTTTTTCCAGTGCAATGCTACGGCGCTCTGATGGTCTCCACGTATGGTGGCTTGTGCATGATCTTTCGCTCGCTGGCAAACTCGCTTTTTTGTCTCCCCTCCCTACGTTGTTTTGTGGGCAATCCTTGCTGGGAATCCAATCGTTCGCTCTGGTGGTGGAGTCATATTTTCAACCATTTATGCTGCACTCTGTGCTTCCTCTTCCTCTTCTCTTCCGCTGTCCTCAGCTGGATCTCAACTACTGGTTCAAATGTCCTGGGTGCCCTCTTTATTTCATCTACTCCCTTTGACTTCGCTCTCGTCTGGTACTGTTGTTTTCTGTTCGTGTGGGCCTCAGATGGAAGGGCTTGCATTTGTGGCTTTTCTTGCTCTATACTTTGTACGGATGCGTGATTTGGGTGTCCTCGCTTACCTTCTAGAAACATTTCTCCATCATCTTCCTGATGTTCATTGGATTCCAAAAGTCAAACCGGATCCCCAACTTTCTGAGTGCTCTTTTAATGTTTGTTTTCCCTACATCCCGGCACATACTTGACCACTTCAGCTGGTGGTCCTCGTTGGCTCTAGAGATTTTTCTTTCACATTGTTGAACCATACCGCTCGATCTTCCACTTTCACGGCCCCAGCCCTGATACACATCATTTCCACTCTCATAATCCCCGGTTGACCAGACCAGAACTCTATGACCGTCTCTTTCTGGGTTGGCTTCACGTAGGGCTCCCACTTGAGCTTCTTTGTACTTCTTTGATTCATTGTGTCTGTAGGAAGGGTAGATGACCGTCGACCTCATCTTCCGATGTAAATTGCAGGTCCTGTGTCAACACATTCACTGTTTTCTCAACTTCGGCCAGCTCTTCCTCCCTCCCCGTTGTAGATTTGCATATCTAGCCCAGATCTTGATGGTGGGGTGGCTGTTAACGTGTTGATCCCGTCCTTGAAGGATGATTTGTGCAAGCTTGGGGGACGAGGAATAGCCCCACACATGCCAGTAGGTGACTTCTAGGAACTGGACGTAGATGTGGGCCATGATCAAATGGAGCAATCTTCTTTCCAGTTGGTAGTCCTCCTCCTTCACTTTCTGTTTCAAACTTAGTCTTGATGAGCTCTTGCGAAAGGCTAGGGAACTGGGCCGTCAAATGACCTTCACCTATCCTCTTCGTCCAGTTTCACTTCATGTAGCCTGTTTAGTTTGGTGGTGTTCCCTACAGTGCGAGTCCTCCAATGTACTTTTGGAGCCTGCTTGTGAGGAACCAGTCCACTTGTTGGGCCGGGCCTCCTTTGACTGACATGATCATTCTAGTTACTGCGTTTGTGCACCTTAACTTGGCCAAACACTCCTGGCCAAACACAACTTTCTTATATACAGGGTGGTCCACAAACAACTGACGACCCACATTCTTTCCTGCGTCGAAGGGTATCTGCAGAAGCTTGTGGGGAAGAATTTCTAAATTTTCTAAGTCCAACTTTTCTAGTTAGTGCCCCTCAGAAGTAGGAGAGGACAGAAATCAAATCTAATGAACCAGGAAGATTTCTGTCCTCCTAGTTCTGAGGGGTGCTAACTAGAAAAGTTGGACTTAGTTCGAGGAACGAGTTCGTAGCTGAACTTGTGATATATTCTCTCGCCTTGATCCCTTCTTTCATTTTGTGCACATAATCAGCCAGGTCGAGAACCACGGTTACTTTTGTCTTATCTCCCAGAGTGACATAGATAGTTGAAAAAAATTGACATTTCGCTAGTATTACTTTGGTTGGTAGAGAGCAAATTAAAGCTTCATGTCCTTTTACCTTCTTCAGGCTAGTGTCCAGAAAACAGCAAGTATCACAAGAATTTATAGGGTTGGGGAGGAGAATTTGTTACTCTAAAAAGTCCCTACTGAAACGTGTTACATTCATTCCTATTAGTTCCGCACGAGTTTTCAGAGGGAGCCACGTGTTCCATCTGGTATTGTTTGCTCATTTTTTAGCCTAAATTAAAAGTAAACTAAATTACAACTAAGCTAAAATAAATAATAATTAAATACAAGCTTGTTTCGTTTCGTTTAGTTTAATTCTAGACTGGAAACTGAGTAGAAATTTCCGCATAAAACTCATGGCATCCTCTATAAACTTAGACGGAACTAATAGGAATGAATCTAAAACGTTTCAGAAGGGGTCTCGGTCATAAATTCTCTACCTCAACCCTATAAAGTCTTGGTATCAGTAACAGACTTTCAAAACGATCACAATATTTGAATCGAGGAAATGAAGCTTCTCCGAAGCCCACTGTGAGGGCCTTGATTCAAATATTGTGATAGTTTTGGGTGTCTGTTAGTGATACTTGCTGTCTTGTGGATGTGAAAAGGTCATCTAAAATTTGCAAGTAGGTGTTTGAACTGTTTGGTTGGGTGTAAATTACATATAGTCATCTTGTTTGATTCCGCATGGGCTTGCTGTTTAGAAAAATTGCTCTCGAGTGTGGGAGTCATTTACTGGTCTACACTTCTAATTTCAGAACTCGCATTCTAATCCATCTCTTACTTCTCTAAAGAACCTGTGCATCCACTGCAGAGTTTGCAATCCACTCAAGTTTTTTGTCAGACTTGGAATGAATTTTTGATCAAAGCTGAGCACTTCAACCTCCCTATCATCAAGGGCCTGTACTTCATCCCATGTTGGTTCAGTTCATTCTCACCTACACTCACAACTTCCTGTGTGCTACCCCTTGCACTTCTCGTTGGCTTTCCCTCAGTATTTCCAGTTTCACTTTCGTTTTTGGTCATGCTTAAATTTGTTCCCCATCTCGGAGGTTCTTCTTGAATATCCTCCTTCCTTTTATGTTCAAAAGAACTTTCAGTTGTTGAGTCTAATTAATCAATTTAATCATTGATTAAATCATCAATAAAAATCATTGATTTAAATCATTTTAAAATTAAATATGAAATTAATGCAAAACTACAAAAAGTATGCAAGATAAGATAAATAAGCAAAAAAGTTTCCAGCAAGCTCTAACACTAGCTCACTATTTAGTTAATTTTATGACTCCATCGGTTATGGGTAAAGACTTACGGAAGAGGGGTACGATTTTGGGATCGATTAATTGGGCTATGAAAATTATCCAAATATAGTTCCAGTGCTAATTAAATATAAAGCCAAACCATTCTCTCAATGCATGTTCATCCAAAACGTTGTCAGTTCGTTCTAGCCACTCGAATAGTGGACTTCACAGTAGGTCAAAGTGGACCAGACGGTGATCGATGTAGCAGAACAGTTACACACTGCAACTGCCTCCACTGCACACATGGAAAGGGTATTTTCAAAGTTTGTACTAGTGCAGGGCAAACTTCAAAATCGTTTAGGCTTAGGCAAAGCCGCCAACTTGGTGTTTTTTTTTTTAATTAATTTCTTTGAGCCGTAAGTCAGCCGAAGCAACTTAATGCTTGTATGGCTGAACCGGCTCAATTTTGAACATTACCATACTTTTGGAGAAGAAGAAATATCTGGTACAGGGAGTTGCCAACCCGGGAATTCGATCCGGGAAACCTCGATCATCGTAGGGGCTGAAAGATTGTCCAGAATTGGCCAGAATAGTTCCCAATTCTATGTTTAAATCTATAATTCAAAAATGTTATAGGAAAAAATTTGCAAAATTGTCTTTGACTAATAAAAATTAGGCTAGCAAATGACAAAGCAATTTTTCGTGAAAAATTGAATATATTTTGAGTAGGAAAGTCAACCAAGTTCCCATAATTGAAGCTACGTTGAGCATGAAACTATAGCCTGGTAAGTTGTCACTTAGGCTAGTTACATATTGTAGCAGCTACTTTACAAGCATGATACAATAGCCGACTAGACTACTAATAAGTTCTTGCAATTACTGTTGAATCTATCTTGAGTATGAAACAACAGCCTACTATAATTACTATAGTTGCTATAATTACTGTTAAAGTTTTTTGAACATGCAATTGTAGCCTACTTTACAGTGTACTTCTAAAATCATTTTGAAGTTATTTTTGTGTACGCAGTGTCTCACAACTTTTAAATAATGTTTACTCAAGTTTTGGAATAAAAATTGATTAAATCAAAAAAATCATTGATTTAAATCAAAAAATCAATTATTTGGATTTTTTGCAAAAAATCATGATTTTTTCCAACCCTGATAATTTCTATTGGAGCTAGATGCCTGTTATGTCCGTTGGCCCTCGGCGTTCCAAGTTGGCTTTTCTTCCGGGCTCTGAGTTCGGTTTTGCTTCCGGCCATCCTCAGCGTCGTTTCCTCTTCAACTAGACCCTAAAAAATCTCAGCTTCTGTTTAATAGTTTCTCTAATCGTCGAGAGTAGTGCAAGTCTAAATTTTCCATAGGACAACGGGTAGCCACAGAGCTTCTTTAATGTCTCAATCGAACTAGTCCCTGATTTTCTCTACATTGTCGCCGATGCTCTGCTAAACTTTAGCTAAAATTTTCAGACCAAGTTTCTCTTTCATCTTCACCTCTCGAAGTTCGACTTGGGGTTTAAGTCTGTTCAGCCCAATGACGTTCGGAAATGCGTTCTACAAGAAATTTTCTCGTGGCGTGTGCACCGTAATTTTGTTCCCTCGAAATCTACAGCTGGTGAAAATTCCTCCCAGCAAAGAGCATTTCTCAGACAGTGAGCGGGAGCAAACTGGAGGCGAAGGCTAACTAAGAGGCAGTGAGAGATTCAATTGCTGTGGAACTGTAAGGTGCATTGGTCGGAGAAGTTGGACTTTTTGTGCAAGTCTTATGACTTGGCCTTATTCGTAGTAATAATAGAAAATTTGCAGGAAAAGTAGCAAGATTCTGTAACTTCAAACTTGGACCGAGTTTGACAGATAATACATTCCATTGTAAGTACTATTTTCACGGCCAACGTATAAAAAAAAAAGCGAAGTAACGGTTTTTTCAATAGCAGAAAAATCAAAATAAGAGGGTGAAACTTTGATTTCCTTGAATGTATAAAACTTAACTAAATTTCTAATTGATCATTTAATATCAATTAGCTCTCACCCACAAAGATCTCTATAGACAGACTTTTTTGCCCTTGTTTAGGCTTGTTAGTAGAGAATACTTTGTAGGTGAGAGCTAGGCTACGCTTGCTAGGGCAAATAACAAGGGCGAAACGAATACTGTTTAGCAAGAGAAATAGCGGAAACTTCTGCTGATTTGCGGCTCCACTCGACTGAATGGCAGACACTCGGGCCTAGGCCACCTTTTACCAATTGATCATTTAATATCAATTAGCTCTCACCCACAAAGATCTTTAAACAGACTGTTCTGCCCTTGTTTGGGCTTCATCAGTAGAGAATACTTTGTGGCTTAGAGCTAGACTACGCTTGTTTGGGCAAACGACAAGGGTCAATTACGGATATTGAATGATCAATTGGTAAAAAATTGGCCTAGGCCCGCGTGTCTGCCATTCAGTTAAGTGGAGCCCCAAACCAGCAGAAGTATCTGCTATTTCGCTTGCTGAAATCGTATTTGTTTTGCCCTTGTCAATTTCCAGCAGAAAAATTGCAATCTAAAATTCTTTTAGATCAGAAATTCAGAAATTACCCCCCCCCCCCCATGCATTAAAGCATTTTAGGGGTGGGCGGGCCGCGGCGGGCTGTTAATAGGCGATTTATGGTAATATCGTAGTATTGCTAACACAAATTAAACAAAATGGGAAAGTTAAAAGAAAGCGCGATAAAATTGTTGGCTTAATTGCATATGGTGCCAACCGACTACGTACTGCAATAGCATCTAGCTGTTGTGAGGAAACAAAACCCTGCCTTCAACGCTTGCTAAGACGTCATTCTTGTCCTCTTTGAACCTGTCTATCTGTTCTTTGTTTGAGTAACCTTTTGGTATGGTTTTGGAACCAATGATGATATAATTTCTCAGAAACAGCCTAGTTACAAGAAATTGCGCCACCAGTATGACGTTCAAGCAAATAACTTTGCCAGAGAGCAGCTTCAGATGACTCTGTCCACCATTACCACTCCATTGCGACTCCGACGTACAAAGTCATGGTCTGGTGTGTCTGAATCGGATTCATCCCACATGGATACAATACATGCACCTAGAAGTCGAGCAAGTGTCAGTGTAGGGGACAGTGTAATTGAAAAAGCATTGCAGCGAATGAGGGTGGAGCATCGGAGTTCTTCTGTACCCAGGAGCTTAAATTCCCTCGAAGATGATGCCGATCACTCCCGAGATGTAAATAAGAAGTTGCCTTGGAAAGGTGCGTTCTTTTTTCTCATTTACTCATTTGAAAACCAACTGCAAAAAAGATTTCCTGCATATAAAAATGCTGGGGAAAGAAAAAGTAATGAGTTATTAAAGGGAGTGTCATAATCTACCTTTTTTTTATTGTTGTGGTATTTTATTTATTGTAGTAGGCAAAATAAAAGTAAACAGAATGTAAGGCTGTGTATTATGCACCACATTATACACAGCTGTGTAAATGACTCGTTCACTCTTGAACAAAGGCATTATGTAATTATGATAGCAAATATAATAGTGCCGCGTGTAGGTTATAGTCTAAGTGTTAGTTATGCAATACATAATACCATTATACTGTAGTACTATATGTGCAGTGCTTGAAAATCAACGCCAGACTGCTTGACAGTGACAAATTTTTTGGAGTGCTGGTGATGTACAAAATATCACCTCTCTTATGTTTGGTAAAAAAAACTTGATAAAAAAATTGTTACATTGGTTTAATATGTTGGATTTTAGCCTTACTTTTATCAGACTGTGTGATTGTTACAAGATCATTAACCGTAACCAGATAAAAAATTGGCGTAACACCAACCAATTGGCGGATATGCATGGTAGCCAATTCGTGAACAAGTACTGTAGTGACATCGTAGCTTGTGGGGTACCCCCAAGTTGTTCGCACATGGTAGCTGAACAGTTTGTTCTCCCACATCTAGATAACTGAAACTAAAAAAAAAAATATTTGCTTCTCGGGCATTTTTTGAATTTACGAAAGTGACCCAAATGACCCAGGCTTTTTATTTAATAATTCAAAAGCGTGCCTTTTGGACCTTCTTTCAGTGGTAAGGACATAAGGGTATACAGGGTGGTCCACAAAAAAACTGATGACCCAAAATTGTTTAAGTCCAAACTTTTTTGTTAGCAGCCTCCAGAACTGTAAATGGACTATCAAATCTACCCGTTATTGACCCTTTAGGGTTCGGGAGGGTGCTAACAAGAAAGTTTGGACTTAAAAAATTTTGGGTCGTCAGTTTTTTGTGGACCACCCTGTAGTTTTTATCGATAAATGTTCTTAACTCCGAGTTCCATTCCGAAGGTGAAAAAAATACCTATAGTGCTGCGCGAGGGGTTTGTTCAGCTAGAAAACGTGACGAGTCAAGAAGATTTATCAATACTTAAAGTTGAGTAGCATATGAAACGAGAATGTATCATCTGTAGTTTTGTCTCCCCAATGATCCATCGCAAATTTTACTTTCGGAAGGTAGCCTAACCCAACATGAAAGCTGACGATTGTTGTAGGACAAACATGTAGGACGTACATTAATGCACGTCAACCAAAATAAATACGTGTTCTATTTTTAATGAAATATTGTTTCTTGGATTTAAAATAGAATACGATCCGTAACGCTACTAAGTCTCATCGCAATTATTAATTTGTTTTCAACTTTTTTAACGCTTTTAATGTTTTACGTACTGCGGTTGCTTCTACCGCCACAACTTGGAATATTAGTGACGACAAAAATTTATAGCATAGGGATTTAAGTGACAATTCTTGTGACGATTAAGCCTAATGCGCTTGGAGGGAAAGCTGGTGCTGGCTGATCATTGTCACCATGGTAAAAAAAGATTAATTCTGCTCTGCTGGGAAACCAGATCATGCTTCATGTGACTATCAGATACGTCGTATTTGTTCAGAGACTGGTTTAGGCCTACTAAATGTCCTGACATATTTGCATTATGTAGCAGAGACCAGAAAACCACACAATTCGACTTTAAAAACAACAATAGCGGTACAAAGTTGACAGTTTTATGTGATAAAATACCAAATGTTCGTTTATTTGTGTTTAATGAGGCGTGATTGGCTGGTGGCTGCCGTTTACTGGCTTCCCACTGGTTAATTGCACTTAGACAATTGTGAAGGCGTATTCTCCAATTTTTTTCTATTTTGAAAGCAAAAAATTGCTATTAAAAATAAAGTGCTATGCAAATATAGAGTGGTTTACGACCAAGTGTTGGTTACACACCTTGATTATTTGTCTTGTACTTCGCTCTTAATTGTTTAAGGCACAAAACAATATTTTGTGTGTCTTAAAATTGTAACGGGTTTACATGTACGGCAATAAGCAAACTACGGAGCTGCCACTCCAAAGTGCACCTTGCCGATAACGGGGCTGTAAGCGCCGCTAACTACCGTGCACACAAGGCAGTTGGCGTAACACCAACAGCTGGGTGACGGGCGAGTCCTATTGTTAAATCAGTTAGGACCGGATCGCGCCTGTTCGCCTGTCACGTGACGTAATGCCTCAGGTTACTTCTATTGTTCAGGCTCGGATATAAAAGACGAGTCGGAACAAGGAAGAATCACTTGGTGTAGGGTGGTCACACTGAAAGGTTGGACCACTGAGCTGAGACGAAGGTTAGAATAAGCTGCCAAACTTAGTCTAATGCCTAATATGTAATGCTATGTGTATGGTCCCCTAACCATACAGTGAAGAGTGAATTAGGAATGAGCCTTGCTTTGAACTAATCGTCCACTTCCATAGCAAGTACTTACAAAATCACAATACAAATTTTTGAGCAGCATAGTTTTGGGCCAACAGCTAGGGGCCTGAGAAGCATCCTTTTTTTTTTCGTTGCCTAAATTTTAGTCGATGTTTTTGTACACAACCTTGCAACAAACGAAACAGTAATGGTTGATGTAAACTGTGAAAGAGTGCTTACTAGCTGATAGAAATGCTACCGTTACCATTCATCAGTAAAGATAAACTGTCGCGTTTTGTTAGCGGGCAAAAAAACTGCAAGCAGTTGTAACTCCAAATTAAATTCTTAAAATTTCAATTTATTTTGAGTCCAACAAATTTCTGGAGATCTGTCATGTTTAAATATAGACTATGTTTGGGGTGCAATTTAAATTTGCCAACTAATAGGACGCTATACTACTGTTTCCTGCCCTACGTGACACATTTTATCTTAGTTACTGGGAGAAGTCCCTCTTAGGAAAGAGATCCTAGGAACCAATACCGTTAAGAAACTTATTGTCCCCTTGCTCATTTATTTAGCGGTACGTGGTATTCAATTTTCTTGTTAATGTTGACTTCTTGCCAGCATTCTGTTGTCATAATTGCACATTGCATGTTTTCTTTGTACAACAAATCTTGGTTATATTTACAGGAAGGGGTAAATCTATACGCAAGTTTCTATCCAATGTCAAATTAAAGCTCTCGAACAAAAGCCCACCTAAATTTTGGCAGTCAGCTCGAGCATCGAAGTCTACACCTGAGTAAGTGCATCATCATTTTTAACGGCTTTAATTTTACATTTGGTTTTACTGGCGACTATTATGGTTCAAATCTAGTTCGTAAGACCTTCCTACTTGTATGTGATAGCTGTGTTAGTTACTGGAATGTGTTAGGTAGTTCAGGCCAAGGAAGCCTACGCCCGCCTCAAACTTCAAGTCAAAGCATGAAAGGCGACTGGAAACGCTTGTCTTCCAAACCATCCTACGGTACGCTTGACCTTTCTTTCTGATCCTCTCGGCACTCGACGACTTACTACTCTGTGGCCGTTGAACACCGTAGGGATCCCCGTTGCAGGGAACGCGTTCAATCAGCGCTACGCTCCTTCAAACGCAAACAATCGGTTCCGCCGTCGATTCTGGCTCCATCGTCCTACACGGAATACTGGGTTGCCTCTGCCACCAAGAAGGCTCTCCTTTCTCCCCTCGCAACCCCGGGTGCCATCTCAACCGCCGGCTTCTTCTGCTTTTCAACCGATTCAGCCAGCCCGACCGACTCGCCCGTTTCCTCCAGAATTGGCCGACGACCCCGTCTCTGCCGACAGTGATGCATGTGTCTCGGTTACCTCCACCAACCCTCTTTCATGACACTTCAAGGCTCCTTACCAAGTGGAACCAGACCCTTCCGAGATCCCGCTTCCAAGTTATTAAAGACAATGGAAAACTTCATTCCGGACTGTTTCTTATACAAACCTTCACTTCAGGCAGATGAGCCCAGCAAGAATCGTGGTCTCACAGACTACGGTTTTGGTCTTCACAATCGCCTCCCCCATCAGAACCCGGTCATCGGTCAATCAATGACTCGCTTTACCACTCTAATCCGCACAGGAGGCGTGCTACTTCGCAACGGCGCCCCGCTAGAATTAGACATGGATCATCCGCCTCCACGACCGGGACGTGAATCGTCGTTCTTCCACCCCACGGGCGACGGTACCGCCAACTCCAAAAATTTCGATACTTATCCTCAGTGTGGGTTCCTCACGGCTGAGGTGAAGATGGACTTCGGCACCTCTCTGTTCCTTCCCCGTAAAGTAACAGTTCCCTCCTGGGTTCTCCATGACAACGATCGCCTACTTCAACTTGGACTTCAGGCAGCTTCCCAGGCCACCGCCGCACTGCTGCAAACGCTCTTTGTGAAAAATTCTCAGCCGATCCTCTACCCAATGATACAAAGGACCTCGCTTACCTCATTAGCCAGGTTTCCCACAAAGCCTGCTTTCCCATGTACCATTCCATCAATTGGCTCACTCGTGCCCTGTTTAATTCAACTCTTCTGCTTTGGGATGTAGTCTTCAACACGGCTCCTAATCTACACGATTTCACCCGTCACGTGGCGCCAATCAGCCCAAGGAAAGGTGCAACATGATGGTAAGATGATGGTAAGTTAGCTTCTCAAGAAACTATTCACTCTTGATAATCTTTCATTAGGTGATCGTCTCAAAGTTATGAGCATCGATCTGGAGATGCCCTTGAAAAACTGACAAAGTCTCATCACAAAAACTTGCCTCACCACGTAGGACTGATCGCAGTGGCGTAACTAGTGGGGGAAGGAGGGGGGGGGGG
>JAHWFP010122297.1:202-12615 GCA_023313725.1 Lithobius niger
CCCTAACACACCAGCTGGAGCACTAGCTAACTTTTAGCTACTGTTCGTCAAGTGGGCTAGAAATTTGTGTTTAAGTGACAAGCCATGTGACACGATCGTTTCCTTTTTCTTGCTTCTGGATTGGATTTGCTGTAAATTTGTTAGCTTCATGCAAGTTTTTCGGTGGTGGCGAACCGTTGTGAGGAGCTTGCAACGTCCCGTCTGTGGTCGACTTTTACTAGCGATGGCGACGCCGGTTGGTAGCAAGTGGTGTTCGGCAGATTTATTTCCAACCAAATGGAGTATTGTGGTATTCATTTCGTACATGGTACTCTTCATTAATCAAGGTAAAGTAATGTTACTCCTCAACGTGTGACAATTCTGGAAACGAACTGTAATTATACATGTAAACAAGAATTTATAGGGTTTCTTCATGTAAACAACAGTAGCTACTTAGGACAGGCGACCCACAATCGAAAATTTGTAGACAAATGTGTTTTCATCCTTGTTATAACTCCATGTTTTGTTACAAACTACTGATTGTTTTACTCATTTCTGCACAATCCGAATGAGTGGTAGCGGTAAACGTATTCTCGTCGCTATAGCAATAAACACCGAATTCTCGCAGCACAGCGAGGTGCTCGCGTGTACAGAGTTCAGGGTTCGTCACAAAATATGTGTAGGCGGGGCGGAAAACGCGCAACAATATCAAAAGAAAACGTTTTCCCACGAGCTACACATATTTTGTGACGAGCCCTTGTGATCCTAGGATATATAACAAGATGATATGGTTGGAACTAGGATTATTGGCTATTAGTAGTTTGGTAGGATACGGCTTTCCCAGCGACTGACGTAGGCATGAGATACAGTTTTGCGCACGTGTAGCGCCTGCATGAAAACGACGGCATCATGCTGCGGAAAAAATGGTGGAAATAAAGCTGTGCTCGTCTGACACTCCTTGCTGGGATCTTCTAACCTACGAGTTTCGATGTCGGCTTCTATCAGCTGGTCCCGCTTTACTCTAAAAGAAAACGGAAACGAAGGGGGAACCACTACCGCAGCGGCTCCAAGCTCGTCCACCATCGATCTGTATATGTGGATGGTTGTACTATCGCCATTGGTGTAAAAGATAAATCAAGGTCGCTGTTCACGAAAATGATGTCAGTTTTTTTTCCAAATTACGAGCCTCGCTCGCGCTCGCTGCGGCTAACCACATAACATCATAAAACGCAAACCAAAACTTAGCCGGAAAACTTCACGCGCCGGAGTCTAGATAGGCCGGCCATCTTGCTTGGAGCTTCTGCGGTAGTGGACCCCTACACTGGCTTCCTTGCAAGATCCATCCTTAAAAGTCACAGCTTGGTGGCGCGGACCGGGTTATTTCTAAGTAGGTCTGGGCGGCCCAGGCCTATAGCGACACAACGATTTTAAAACAATGAATGGCTGGTGCAAGTTTTGCTGGTGCTTCGCGTTTCATGAAAATGTAATTGATGTAGTGCCATCCATTATTAGAATTACGCTGAGGGCAGGCTGCACTGCACAGCTTAGTCGAAAAGGTCTCGAAATTCTGCATCTTGTCAAAAGAGATGTTGCTATAAATAAATTGTTGCTATCAAAGAGTGATTTTGAGTTTGACGGTGACTCATTTTTCCCCCCAAATTTCTGCGAATTGTTCAAGGCGTTTATAACTAGTCACCGTTTTCTCTCCGTCAACTCAACGTTGTATTGGTATTGACTGAGTATGGGACAAGGTAGCCTGTTTGCTGGTTCGCACGACACTATCATGTGCAGGAGGTCCCTGGACCGATCTTGACATCCACCGCCTCTAGCATTTTCGGAAAAAGATCCTAAAAATTAATTGTGTAGGATTGCAACACCACTGCTATTCGTGAGTAGTGACTTTATAAAAAAACATTTTCGTTATTGTCGAGGATTAAGTACAAAAGTGAAAAGGAATGGAGGAAATGAAAAAAGTAACGGAGGACGGGGGAAGGAGTGACAGAGTGGGGGAGGGCAGATCATCAATGTAGGTGCACTTGTCGTTTCCCTCCCAAAATATAATCTCACACTCCGCTCCTGTCTGTCAACATGTAATGGTGGTCGCCCTAATTTACAAACATTTCCTTGCATTGGTTGTAGTGGTGAAATGAAATGATTAACCGCGAGCAAGTGAAACAAAACATAGGGCAGAAAAGGACGAGGCCCTTCTTAAGCAAATCCCTAAGATTTCTTTATTTTTCACCCGAAAGAATAAGAAAATTAGTGGCTTGGCCTTGGAAGTACTTAGCGATCCATTGACCGCCAGTGAACAACTTACCCAAATATCAACTAATGATAGTTTGGAAAGCAGTAATACCCCTCCTTCTGGGTATCTCACTTTAGGTAGTCTTTGAAGTCCAAAGGGCAACAGAAATAGGTTACTTTACTTTTAATTGGGCTACTTTGCTTTAGTAACGTAGTTTTCCATGAATCATAAAAGAACATAAAAATTACGGTGGATGGTGGTGGGGGAGGGTGAGAGATTAAGCATTCTGTAAGAGTTTGGAGAGGGGATATTTTGGGGGCAAAAAGCAGCATTGTGGTTGAGCCTACAGGCAGCAATAGCTTAAATCCAGGTCTGTCGTTGGCTCGCCGAGGCTTAGACATAATAATTGGTGGCTTTACAACGTACGTCGTTGAAGTGGCATAGGCTAGTTATCAGCAATTAAAAGTCTGCGGAATCTCGTCTAATGCTAGATTCTGCAACGTCTTGCGTTATCTAGTACCATAGATTAGAAAATTAACCAGATATAGCATCCTACTTCTTCCAGACGTACGCTAAGCCCAGGTGGTAGTTTTGGCTCCTGATACCTCTGCAAATTCCTTTGCTTTTGAAGCTTTTTATTTTAGATTCTCTTTAGAGGGCCCATGAAATTAGAAGCCTTCATAGTCTTATCACACAGTGAGTGGCAGTGAATGTTCTCTGTTGAGGCCAATGTGGAAACCTACTTGGCTTAACCACTAGCTTAGCCTGGATTTAAATTTTGTATCATTATCACTTAGTTGAAGAACATAGTAGCTTAGTGTAGCCTAGACATTTAATTTTATAATCACTAAAAAAATCCGTTATTGGAACAACTTTGAAACTCACAACGATCGTTAACAAAATCTTCACCACAATTTTCGCTCATTTTCAAAAAGAAGACCCTCCTTAGTCTTGCAAATTTTCGACAAAACTTCGTCTTCTTCTTCAGGCTCTCTAAAGATGACTCGAACTCTGATTACATCTTCCTATTTTGACTACGACATTTATCCTTCGGGGGGGGGTTGATTTCAGAAGGGCCTAAACCAAATTTCTGGGAGGGTGGGGGGACACCAAAAGAATGAAGCCTCATTCAAGAAAAATGTCAGGATTTTTTCTTTTATTTCATTCGTAGCCCACATTGATTAGTATTTCCGTCTTATTTCATTATGATGGCTGTTCTGTTTGGATTCCCCCCGGACTGTGCTTGGGGTCCGGGGTTGTTCCGCCTTTCCCCCCCCGGAGGAAAAAAGAAAGAGTAAAAATAAAACGTATCAAGTTTCAGTAGGATTTAAAAAATCAGTGTTCATCTCCAGTTAATTGCTGTTGCATTTGACTATTTTCTCATTAATTAGGTGGTTTAGGCTATAGCCTAAGAAGTGTACTGGCTACAAATGTAGTAGGCTACGCACTTTGTATGTTACTTTGAAATATAAGTATAACACCGCCAATGTTTGGTTTGAATGAAGATTCCAGATGTTAATTGCCATGCTTGCTTTCTGATAACACGTCTCATTTACACAGGATTGCTGATAACTGCTACCAAGGATAAAAAGAATGCTTACAACTACAACACAACAACAGTGGTATTATTAACAGAATGTCTCAAGTTGGTTGTGTCTACATGTGTCCTACTAAAGGAGTAAGAAATTTCTGGAAATTAAACTTAATTTTATGGAGCACCAGGACTGTACTTACAGATTTTTGTTTGTTTTAGCTACACTATTGTGAGGATGCTAGAAGAAATTGTCCGTTACTCTAGAGGTAAAACTAAATTTTATTTATATGGTTTTGGTCTGTTTGCAAGTGGTTATTGCTGAATTTTTTTTTGGTCTACATTAGTGATAAAATCAGACTATGGGTATTTGCAACTAAGCACTGCTGGTTAGTTAAATTTGATTATCTCCGAATGAAACGCAGCTTCTTGCAGTTTTTCCTAACCAAGGCTTTTGAACCTTAGAACTTCCTTGGCTCCTGAAAAAGAGAGGACAAACGCTATGCCAGAAAAGAAACAACCAAAAACAATTGGTCTAGCGAATTTTCGGTAGTATTATATGCAACATAAACACCCCACTACCTTCATTAGGCAAAAAGTGCACGGGCACGTACAAAAATAACGACTACATGCTAGAGTTTATGTTTGAATTTTGGCGCTGTTGGTCGTTTGGAAGGTGTTGCCATCTCTTGCTGCAAACTTGTGCTGCTCGTGTGTTGTTGAAGTTGGAGTCAGCAGTTTGTGCCATTTTTTGGAGAGGCTTGCTGTCAGTTCAGGGGTAGTAGTTTTTATGATATTCTTATGTGCTGGTTCCTGCAAATTCATGAGTGGTCTTATTTTAAACTGAAATAGTTGAATGGCCATGCATTCTAGTGCTTGGAGATGTTCGTCACTGGAGGTGTTAGGAGCAGCAGATGTGTGTTGTTCCAGGCGATGTCGTGTTGGAACTTAACGTGATGCATGGCTACCCCATTTTGCGTGTCCCTTTGATCGAGTGCTAGCATGTGCTTGTGGACTCTTTTTGAAATTCGCCGTCGGGTTTTGCCGATGTAAATTGCATCGCATTCGGCACATGGAACAGCATAGACTGCGTTTCGTATCATTTGGATGCCTTCTTTCGAGTGGGTGGCTGGGATCACTTCGGGTGCTTCGGAGGAACTGGGGTAGGTGGTAGGTCGCCAGATGCTTGTCTAAACATGAGTCTGGTAGGGTACCGATGTTGGGTCGGTTGGGTTTGATGGGTGAGGGCAGGAGAGGGAGTTGGCGGTGGAGGATTACAGATTGCGGGTGGAGGTATGGTTGAAGAACGAGAGTGGTTCCTTAGTCTGGCACGCAGGTTGCGGAAATAGCACTTAATTCCGTGAGCCTGGAGTATTTTCTTCACTCTCTCACTTTTCCCCGGGTGGTAGGTGATGACCTCTAGGGGTTGGGCATTTTCAGATTTCGATCCAGGTTTCCTTGACTGCATCAGATTATTTTGAGTTCTTCTATAGAGACTAAGAATCCTAGTTGGGCAGGGTTTTTACTGACTCTTGAAGTTTAACAAACCAATACAATCGTAAGTACTGACTGTCTGC
The DNA here is from genome assembly GCA_023313725.1 of Lithobius niger. Classification (NCBI taxonomy): domain Eukaryota; kingdom Metazoa; phylum Arthropoda; class Chilopoda; order Lithobiomorpha; family Lithobiidae; genus Lithobius; species Lithobius niger. The sequence goes on from JAHWFP010122297.1 coordinate 5,535, forward strand.
TCTATACTTGCTTATGTCTCAAGAATAACAGTAACACTCTGTGGCTTAACAATGTGTAGGCCGAGTGTTTTCTGTGATAGGTATTGCCAAAATGTGTGCAACTTTCGACTACTTGCTCGATAGAAACAAAACTTTCCACAGAATTAGAGGACTACCTAAGGGTGGTTCTAAAACAGATCAGAAGTCTGGCCGTGGTGTTGAGGAATAATAACCACAGAACTGATCCATGTCGTGGCCAGTGGGAATCTCTTTATTTCATTGTATGCCGTGTGAGGATGCTCTGATGGAGCCAGCGAAGTGAACAAAAGCAGTACGTTAACTGCACTGTAGAGGAAGTGGTTAAGGGTAAATGGGCTGGTTGAGTCTGGAGGGTAAGGAATTAATAGAAGGAAAGGGATGATGAAGATAGAAGTTTATAGGATGAGGGAAATACTTCAATGCAATGAAAGAAATCACATCGCACGACAAGTATTCGCGCAATAAAAATTTCTGCGCCGATTGACTAAGCGAAGCGAAAGAAAATCTGAGTTTGTTTGCCTCAGTGCAAAGGAAGTGGTCAAGAGGGAAATGGTTTGGTCGAGTTTTGTTGGTAGGGAAGCAATGACGAAGTTGGAATGTGATAGGAGCATGAGGGGATAGTGGAGATGGTGCGGAAACAAAGAGGTGTGGAACCAAGTGGGTCGTCCATAGTAGGAGGTTGGCAGTGAAGTATGTTCGGCGCAGGGTGAGGAGAGGGGATATATAAAGAGGACTAAGGAAGTGGAAAATAGACCGTGGAGTAAGGAGATGTAGTAGGAAGGGCACGGAGTAGATGAACTGTCGCTGGGATGGGGAAAGTGTGCTCTTTTGTTCGTGCCCAGAGTAGATGAGCTGGAAGTGTATTGCCGCTTCGACCCTACCAGGGATGCTGCCGGTGTGGAAAAATGTAAAAAAATGTGAAAAATACGAGTGTTGGTGTGAAAAAACGCAAAATACACAAGCCCTAATTTTGGATCCAGAATTACGTAGGCATGTCTGTAATTCTTGTGTACATATTAATAATAAGCTCTACGCGTGCCTGTTGTAAACTTAAAATCAATTTTACGTGGCCTGCAGCATTGCGTTAATTTCGCATGACTGATTCGTCCTACTAGTGAAACTGAAAGCAGTGTGCCGCAAAAGACTCCCTTCTTTTTGCTGCGCTGTGCAGAAGTGATGCGCGTAAACATGATGTCGCCCATCGTATTGCGCATAAACTGGCGCATCGTCCGGTTGCAGAGCGAAGCTTGAAGTTGAATATCGCACTACTCGTTGTGGTGTTGCTGATACTCTAGTCATTTGGGGGGACTACTATATATTGTAATATTTATCTCTGAACTTTATTGAGAAGTGCAATGGCTAAAAAAGTAGAACAGAAAGGTCGTCCTGCCCAGAAATTCAAGCGCGGCATGCTGAAAGGTGTCGATGGCTTAGGCGATCCAATCGTAGCGTGGTGTCGTCCTTGTGTCAACGAATTTTAAGTTCACTGTGACATATGTGATAAAGACGTGAACATTGCAGACCGAGGCAAAGATGCAATTGTAAAACATTCTCTAAACGAAAAACATGAAACTGCTTGTCAAGTTGAAGGTAAAAGAGATGAAAATGATGTATTAAAATTTCAGAAAAATTGTCAAAGCATACTTGATTACACCAAACCTACAGATAAAGTGACAGTATCCCATTGGAAGCTTAGTTCTCTCAGTGAACATGTAAATGCTGCAGAGACAATTTGGTGTAGCACTGTTGCTACCTTGCATCTTCGTTCGTAGTAGCCAATACTTTTTCTTATATTTTTCCGGTATTGTTTCCGTAGGGCCTTGAAGGTGCCCTAGTTTATTTATTTAATTCGGATCCATATAAGCAAATCATAAAAAGATTAAAAGGAACAGAGTTGGGGAAGGATACTGGTCGGAGCATTCTACCACAGGATATTCCACCACCATAATAGCATAAGGGGCAGTTTCTGTTACCAATGCTGCGAACAAAAGGGTTGTTGGGTGCATGTGCCTGATGAAGGAAGGAGTAAGTATTGTACCTTCGCAGTTCCCTGAAGGACGGCACTGTTAGGGCTGCAAAGAGCTCGTTTACATTTCTGCATGCCAGACGGCCAACATCTTCGAACCTAAGGTCATTGCTGTAGCAAACTCTGTTTAGGCTATGCTGGGAGAAGTCAACAGACCATAGATAGATGCAGCCACCATCGGACTACACTTTTAGAACCAGCGGTGGTGTTTGTGTGCACACAAATATTTTAATTTTGGTTGGAACTGTCATCATCCCACAGGAAGGGGACTAGTATGACACTTTGATATTAAGCATGTAAGCTCTGGGCAGCTCTTGGAGGGGATCGACTATTACCTACCAAACCAAAGGTGAATCTACAATATGGGAAGCACATGCACACAAATTTAATTGGATTGATACGGAAATCTAAAAAGAGGACCCTACATTGTCGCAGCAGTTAGGAACTGTTATCCCTTGGTTGGCAGCTACAAAGCTATGAACTAGATCAACTGCACAGCACTAATGGGTCATTTTGATGTTAATCATCCAGCATCTTTCCTCGTTTCTGGAGGCTTCAAAAAGGGTATCAATAAAACATTGAAAACTTCATCCTTTATTGGTTGCCGCTCCTTTTCAACCATTTTCTTGACTCCAGCACACAGTAGTCCTTCACTGCCTGTTGTCTCTCGCTGACAATCATTGCAGCTCATTCGGACCTTCATCCTTCGCTGCTAGCAGTCTCTCGCCGATTTTGATTGCACCCCCTTTGGACTTCCATTCTTCACTGCCTGCGGTCCCTCCCTGACATTCATCGCAGCTCCTTCGGACCCTCGCCCTTCACTGCCTACTGTCCGTCGCCGGCATCCATTGCAGTTCCTGGCACCAGCAAGACACCATCAGTTCCCGGGGACCTTCATCCTGCTCTGCCTAAAGTCCTTAACTGACTGCGGCCATTCATCCGACGCTACCTGTTGACCTCATCGACTGCCCTTGCAAGTTCGTGCCGAGAGTCGTTTCAAGCCAGCTGTCCCTCACTGTCATCGTCTGCCGGCTCCCCACCTGTGCGCTACACAAATTGAAAGCCTTCCCTGACACTGCCACAGCCTGACTTTGCTCAACACCTCCGCTGCCACCCAGGTTTGTTGCATTCAGTCCTTCGTGACTACTTGTCACAGTTCCAACCCGTCCACCACTCGGAAACCAATTGTCATTACAACTTCCTGACACCCATCTTTCACAACCAGTTGGCTCTCACCAATGGCCAAAGGAGCTCCCACCCCTCGTCATTTCCTTCGTCAGCTGCCCCTCACCGAGGACCGTTACAGGGCAATCCTGATCATTACCAATCATCAGAAGTTCTGCAACTAAGCAGTTTTTCACCGATTGTCATTTGAAGCTCACCCACAAATCTTCTTCCATGATCACTTAACAAATCTTTAACTCACAACAACTGTCATCGTTCCTAGGCATCCTGAATGTGGGTCCATCAACTAGTTCCTCATTCCACCAAACCACAACATGACGTGCTCAAGACCTTTAATCAGGAACTTGGTCATTCTCACAACATGACACTGCTCTTCCGAACCTTTGTCCGGCACAGCCCTGAAAACCCGCAATTACTTGCACAACAGACGAAGAGATTGAGCCAAATGGACAGCCTCCATCCCACAGCCAATCCACTCTCCACAACGGCATGGCCTCCAAAGACATCCATCCGTCACAACAATGAAGGTGAAGTTTTGAAAATGAAACACCCTGAATTGCAAGCAAAGGAATTTTTAGTATCAACTATCAAAAAGATCTTTGCCTGAAAGAAAATCTAACGCCTGAAAGAAGATCTCTCGGCCGTTCGAGGATCTTTCACCAGTAGAAGACCTGATTGAAGATCTTTCATCTGAACGAAATCTTTCACCTATAAACAGATCTTCGCCTGGAAGAAGATCTTTCACCCGTAGAATATCTTTCACCTGAGATGATCTTCACTCTTAAGAAGATCTTTCATCTGAAAGAAGATCTTCCTCCTGTATCAAGATCTTTTCACCTGTATAAAGATCTTTTGTCTGTATGAAAACGTTCCGCCAGAAGGAAATCTTTTGCCTAAGGGGAGATCTTTCACCGTCATGAAGATCTTTCGCTCAAAGAAAAACTTCGCTTAAGAAGATCTTAAAAAAAAGAGATCTTCACCTTGTTGAAATGATCTTTCACCCACCTACTAATTTAAAAATGTCATATCGCTTACTTTGAAATTCGAATCCATGTTTACATTGTGTACGCTTAGATTTCAAAGTAAAGGATATTTACCGTTCCAATATCCTTGCAAATTTTCGACAGTCAGGTTTTCTGGGGTTGGAGGGGCTCAGAACAACTGTCTTCATCAGGCTACCACATCACCGCTTACTTCGTCGTGAGCGTTCGTCTGCTTTCATTCGTCTATCGTTCGTTGGAATCTAAGCGTACACAACGTAAACCTACTAATCCTTCGCCAGAAGATTTTTCCGCCAATGGAAATCTATTGCCCGAGAAGATCCTTCTCTCACTTGATAACCTTCCTCCAGTACGAAGATCTTTTCCCTGGAACATGACGTTTACGATCACTTTATTCCTCGCCTAAAAAAAGTCGATTGTCCTATAATGTCCCTCATCTGGGAAAAGATCTCTTGCCTAGGGGAGATCTTCACCCCGTAAACCCTTCATTCTGAAACACACCCTCGATCCAGCAACCGTATTTTCAAGTTCACATATTGCACTTAAAAAAAAAAACAACAACAAAACAACATTATATGAATCTCCAGCCTGAAATACGTCCTTCCATCCATGACCCCGTCGTTCACCCAGGAGTCATTGTGAACTCCGGTTGCCCAACCACACTGCAACCCATGCAGCTCAACCTTACATCGCTACGACTCTTAACCCTACAACGATCTGACAGAACTTCCACCAACCAACCTGTTGTATCCTTATCGGAAACTGACTCTTCATCGAACATAATCATTTGAAGGAAGATCTTGTGTCGACGAATACCTTTCTTCGAAAGAAAAATTCATCAGGAATTTCCCCACCACACTTGAAGCAAAACACTCACCTCTCCGCACAACATTCAAATAGGCCTACTTCTGGCCCAATCTCAGCTCACCGCAGCCAATCACGACTAAATCGTTTCACCCATCTCCGTCCGCAACTTCCCGATTTACTCCGTCAACTCCAACTGTAGTTCCAGCCGGTTGACGCAACCCTGTCACTTTCTAGTAACTGTCATCATCCATCTGCAATTGTTTCTTGAATTCTCGTCGTGAAGCACAGACACGATTGGTTCACTGCTCATCATCGCCCCACGTTCTCAGCGGAAAATAGGCCTTAAAGCCTTTGACCAAATGAAACTCCTCCAAACTTTCACCAGAAACCAGCATGGTCTGCTTCTGGCTCCATCTAAGGCCTCACCGATAGGTCATCTTTCATCATGGTTCCATCCACTGAATCGAATTCACTGCTGTAACCCTGAACTCACCTTGATAGCTACACAACAAAAGTCATCCTTCGTCAACATGACAATCATCGCCAACACCATCAGTCGCCAACACCTATCACTGAAACTGGTCGTCAATTTCTCCAATCTCTCGCGCTCCTCTCAGCTGTTCATTGAAATGCATCAGGATATCCAGCCATCACCACACCACCTTTGCTCCTCTGATCTATCATCACTCCCAGCAAGATCTCACCGACTTTTCACCTCGCCAATGAAACAAGTTTGAACGTCTCCATCCAGAACCTGCCCTCACGGCAAGCTGATCTGCCCTCACACTCTTGAAGCCGACATTTAAATATTGAAAGACCAACATTCATCCGCAACCCTGAAGTCTTCCTGACAATGACATGGACACAACTCAAGATTTCTGGACACTATCTACCTCCCTGACATGCCAAAGCCATGGGTCACGCCCTAACGAATAACGATGCCGTCCGTCCTCGCCATCCACTTCTTCAGGAACACGTCAAGACAAGAAACAGGCCACATGACCTGGGGCCTTTCATCACCACGTGGGCCTCCATATCATCTTGATTTATCAATCCCATCCATCCAAAATCCTATCTGAACTTCGAATCATGACACAACGATCCTCCAATTACCTTGAAGCCTATCATCATTCAGAATTCTCAAACTAGTCGGCAACAAACCCTCAAAGAACACTTATCTTGTTCGAACAAAACGACTTTCCTCCAATTGAACAAATTACCAATTGTCAAGTTCTAAACCCACCTTTCACTACCGTTCTCCAATGAACCTATGTAACCAAAACATTCACAAATTGGATCAACATGATTATCCACAAACTCAGGGCATTGACACTCCATGGGAACTCTACAGCCAAGGCTCCATCACTGAAAGCCTCCAGGTTACATCAAGAAGAAGCCAGACTGTCCTCTCAATTAAATAACTCTAGGACAAGTCAAGGCAAATTAATGGGCTACACTGTCTGAAAAACTCGCTGTCATTAGCCAGATGTGTAGTCCAACCCCCTTAAGCACTAAATAACAAGCAAGACCCTCATCTCTACCAACTGAACCTCCAACATCTATTGTTTCTACTCCGGTTTTTGTTCATTTTCAACAAAGTGCGAAGTTTTGGTAAACTTTTTTGGGAGGCTAGTCCGCAACCTGGGGTAACCCGTCTGATGGTGCCCGCCACCTATATTGACGAGGTCAACTGTAAATGCAATAAAATTTGCAGGTAGTAGAAATTTTTGCGCCCTCAACTAGAAACCTTAATTTTACCGGAGAGGTCAAAATTGGTTTCTATCGTCTAAACGAAAATGTATACTTCCTGTAAATACCCACCCTACCTCCCCTCTTAAGTCACCATCATGGTTGACATATTGAGAGGAAAAAAAAATGGGTGAGCTGTCTGCTTTTATAGGTGGGCTGCGCATGGTGACGCATGCGCAGTGGGGTTGCGCACTGGCCGGAACAAGAGAGCGAAAAACCTCAAGACAGATAAGGAGCATCCAGGAACTGAATGCAATAAAATTTACAGTTAGTGTACATTTTCATTTAGACGATA
>JAHWFP010122298.1:0-13063 GCA_023313725.1 Lithobius niger
ACACTGGGACACAGATAAGAATCCCCGTGATTCCAACACCCACACCAACCGCTCACTGACCATCCGTTCCATAAGTTTACAGACACAGCTAGTCAAAACGATTGGGCGATAACTGGAAGGAGAAGTAGGGTCTTTGCCCGGTTTTACAATCGGGATGACCACTGCTGTCTTCCACGCTGCTGGAATAGAGCCCTCTGCCCACACACGGTTGAACATCCCCAGCAAGAAATGCTGGGAGGCAAGAGGCAGATGTTTCAACAGTTGATAGTGAACATCATCAGGCCCCGGGGCGGAGTCATGCGACTTGGACAAAGCTGAAACAAATTCCTGCCAGGTAAGCGGTAAATTGTACTCCTCCAGCCCATCGGAGCGAAAGTCAAGAAAGCGAGCCTCTTCTCTACGCTTAATCCCGAGGAAACCAGGATCATAATGGCCATCACTCGAGACCCGCGCAAATGCAGACGCAAGACTATCTTAGGACTATAAACCATGGAGCTAAGGTTGTGAAACAACGTTGCTGGACATCATTACAAGAATCATTTGCTTTCAGAGTGCGCAACCTGTGGAATAAGCTACCAGCGGAAGTTGTTAAAACCCCTTCCGTGCTCACATTCAAAAAACATCTTGATATTGTGTTACCCTTCCTTATACCACTCTACAAATACAAAAATTGGTAGTAGGGAATACTCGACATCATAAGCCAGCACGCTTCCTAAGTTTCTTTCTCAAATTCATGCTCCCCAGAACAAATTAAGCTCTACTAAGGTGTTTTCTTCAACCAATTTCCAGACGCTGCTAGACAGAAACGCACCATCACCAATCACCATCAACTGAATTGGTAACACCAATTTACAAACACATCCTACGTGTGTCGCCTCAAAAGAAACAGTGGTGACAAAGGGGGGAAGGGAAAGCGAGGCGACAGGTGACATAACATTAAAAAAGGGATTTTCGTTAAGCCACGAAAAAAAAATTGTTTGGCTTTTGAAGCACCAGGCAACCAGGCATTTTATTTTATTTTTTATTTTATTTAATTGACCACATTTCCTTTTGACATGTACCTAGCTCAAAGCTGAAAGTTACATGTAGTCGGCCTAAAAAAAATACTATATTGCTAAAATTTATGTCATCTAATATTTAATGTTTTTTTTAGTTTTTGTCAAATAAGTTCTCAGTGGTATGAGTTAAGAGTTTTGAAATTGGTACCATTGGAAAGCTCGTTTCGAGGCGGTTAAAATGGTGTACTGGAATGTCAAAAACGGTCAATATTTGGCGAAAATGTGATGTTTAGCGGGTGAACCAAGATTCAAATAAAATGTTTTGACCCGTGATAATTTAAAGCACCCGCACGCGCCTGTAAACCAAACAATTAACTTTGCGTGGCCTTATAAAATAACAGCAAAACAAATAAATAACTGAAGAGTTTATTCATTAAAAACCCACGAGCAAAGACCATGGACTGTAAAAGATTTTTTTCGAATTACTTTGTGAGAGCAGTTAAGGTACCGTTCCAAGATGCCCACTAACTGGCACAAATCCCACAACATATGTTTTTGTGGGATTTGTTTTCATATGTTGTTATGGGATTTGTGCCAGTCAGTGGGCATCTTGGAACTGTAAAAAAATGTTTACAAAACAGCTTCGTTTCATAACTGGCATCGAAGGAAGATCGCAAGTTTACTAGAAATGTTTTGAGTAAGAAACACCAAAGCCTCCCACCAGAAAAGGGGGGTTCCTTACAAGGTGACGTTCCTTACAAAGTGTCTTTGAGGAGTAGATGGGGTGGGAGGGGAACCTTACTTGCCAGACACCGGAATCCAATACATTTTCAAATCTCGACTTCTAAATGCCATTTTTTTATATGTGAACTGTATATATATAGTATTTTTTTAGCCCCCAGCCCCATTCTCCTGACTGGGTTAAAAAACACAATGTCCTACCCCACGCAAAACGATTTCCTCTGTAAAATGATGAAGTCTTTCTTACCTGCATTTTGATGGGAAAACACATTGCCCGAGTTAAGAGCTGCCAATGAAGGCTGTAAGATTCCTGCAGCTATGTTAGGTGGAAGTGCAGTAGCAGCTGCTGAAGCTGAAGAGCTCTGAAAAAAAAAATTTCAACGATAAAATTACCGTTTTAACTTATCCTAAAAAACTTAAACTTTAGTTAAAAGCTAAATACTGTATAGTTTATTTAAGCTCTTATGCCCAAATGAAATTCATACTCAAAGAAATTTTCACAGCTTCCAGCAGAAGGCTACCTACTCATTACCCAGCAGGTACTGCCACCTGTCCCTTATCGCTTGGCAAACATTCCAGTTCGGCGAGAGCGGTGGATGGGTTTACACTAATAGTAAGTATTTTAGTTTAAGCAAAAACTAATTTATCTTTAAAATTGCATTTCTACTTCCATCCGAAAATACTTCCGAAAATAACATTAGTTATAGGCTGACTTGAGCCAAAAGGAGGTGGGTCGAGCCTAACACGGAGCTAAAATGACCAGATGACACTTGTAATTTCTTATTTCTACTAATACAAAGTTGCCCACCCGAGTCATTGCTTCTTTCTGTCTTTCTTCCATAAGCAGTAGGACTACTTCCTGCCCACATGACTGCCAGCCATACAAAGTTCATATTGCTGTCACCAACAACTCCACACCGCAAAGGACAAAGTCTTTAAGAATGTGGTTCGACTTCTCCATGAATATGCCAAGAGCACTTCTTCCAAAGACATCCCCAAGGCAAAGGATGCCACTGATAGTCGCAGTTCGTGTGCTCACAAGAAAGGGGATAGATCTATGGGATTTGGTGCAAGGTCATAAGCACGCTTATCATCTCGCATATACACGAGGCCAGCTTAGAAGAGGAGTTGAGGGGGAAGGGATAGTGGCTTTTCCAAATACAACTTTAAAGCTCTAACCGGCCATCGCACTTTCTCACCACTAGACGGTTCTACCAACGGACGGAGAGCACGAATGACAGGGTTTGGAGCTTCTTAGGGTTTCTGGTTCTTTGCACGGAACTCCAGAGGCAATGCCAGTGATACTTTTAACCAATCCTTTGCAAATCTTAGGTATCCATCTTCCCTTGTAAAGGCTGCCAACTTACTGTCGTGTTGCCTCAGCTAATGCCACAAGAAAAACAGTCTTCCGTGTCACGTGTAGTAATTACTGCGAAGTCAAGGGGGACGATAGCTGCCATCACATGCTAAATGCAAGCGCTAAGATTTCAATAACGTGTCGTTAAACTAGTAGAATAAATCCGACTTGTTTGCAGGAATATTGGTTCGTTTGAACACGACATAGCTCACAATTAAGGCTCGGCCGATACCGACATTGGCGTGGAATCGGCATAGGCTAACTGTTTTGGTCAAATATCGGTTTTTGCGATATCTTCGGCCAAAAACTGTCCGTTTTTTGATGTTCCAATACAACATTTTAACTGTTTTCTCGAGAACTTTCCAATGGTGTTAATTTCAGAGCGATAGCTTCAATCGTTCTCAAATTATTTAACAAAAACTAAAAACAGGTTCCAAAAAACGCACTTTACTGTAAGATGCGAGCTTTGAAATTCGGAATTTTTCATCAAGTTTTTTTTCTGAATATGGAAGAATCATTAACCTTACTAGAAGTAATGCACTGAAGTATCGGTATCGGTGATGTAGCATGGACCGTATCGGATCGGTCAAAATTGGTATCGGCCGAGCCTTACTCGCAATACTTACATTCTTATCAACATGTACACAACATTTGGGATCCATATTTTATCTCACGCTAAATAACAAATGGGATTATTATTACAAAGCAAATGCAAGCAAAACTATCGTGTGCAAGGAGCGTTGAGTACAGTAAATATCTTCTGTTGAACAAGGATTGCAAGGAAGATCACTAGTGCAACATTCAGGAGAAATATTAAAGCAAACAACCCAAGACCGATCAAACTGATCAACTTTAATAATAAACCAATAACATCATCCTTCCGAAGAGGGAGGGAGGGGATGTCTCCGAGTATAGATATTTCAATCTGCCTTACATAACGAAGCTTTCTAAGTGGGTTCGTACGAGACATTTGATAATCTATTCAGAACTAGAGGAAGATTCCCGGCAGGAAAGAGTCGACAGATTCGAAGACGGCGTGAATGATTTTAAAGATAACCTTGTCGTGAATGATTTCTGTTTTACCCATGCATGATAGTACAGAGTTAATCACTGCTTGGTACCTCTTGATAGCAATCGGGGACAGACGAGCTAGAAAGAGAAGTTCTAGGAAGTTGCATAGAGAGGGACCGAGGGGTTACAGTGGTTGGCCCGTCTTATCACACCAGACAAACTATCTTTCACACTTATTCTCGTACACCTTAACTGTTGAGGGTCGATGACACTGAAGGAGACAGGATGTCACGGGAGAAGAAAAGCATGCATTTTTCAGGTTAAGACTTAATAGTCTCCAAGCATGAAGATGAAGCGTGGAAGGGTTTGGGTGAAGTGTGCGGTTCTGATGTTGGGAGAGCAGCTACAGACAAAGTGGAAGCTGGATCAGTTCCTTGCTCTTCAGTTCTAGGTGGTCCATGTACCAAAGTAATATTAATGGCCAAAGCGGGCACGATTAAATTGCCTTGCCGAGGTCTTCACCCTGTGGATCACTTTCTGGCGAATGGGGAAAAAGCATAGGCGAACATCTCGCCCCAAGAAATGCTGAGTGTGTCGTCGCCCAAGCCTGAGAGTCTGGAAAATGAGATAAGAAGTTCCAGAGCTGGGAGTTGGAAGAGGCAAATAGGTCCACCCAAGGGATCCCCCATTTCAAGAAGATTGATTGACAAATCCATGGGGACAGTCTCCAATCCGTCGCTGGTATCTTGTCTGTGAGGAATAGCTTGTTGGCAGAAACATAAAATTTTCATGCTATGTACGTGGGTAGAAGCACCATGTGAAACTATTGCAGAGTTGGTATAAATCCGACACTTCTTCCATCAGAGTAACGGAGTGGGTCCTCCTCCTTTGCGTACGAATGCTACAGCAGTGGTGTCGCCCGACATCACTTCAACGGTCTTGACTTTCACCAGTGATGCTCATGTAAGAAGCGTTTATGTAATTGCCGTAAGTTCTAACGTGTTGATGTGCATCGCCTTTCCTCGAGAGAGAAGTAACCCGAGGTTGTTTGTACATCCGATGAACTACTACTCTTGTCGTTTGTATGTAGCGACGCCAAATCCTTTATTACCAACAGAACTTACTTCGCAAACCGTTAACAGTGTTCATAGTCTTTGACTGTTTGTCGCCCAGGTGCACCGACGAAGAAATTAAATTTACTGTTCAATCAATGGGTCATCCCTACGCGGCGACAAAACGGCCACACTGTTTCCCGGTAAAGTGATAGAGTCATCAAATCCAAAGTGGTTCGTAAAATCCTCAAGCCCACTAAGGATTTTATGGATTGTATTTTGGATTTAACGGCACTTAGTAAATTGCCAAGAACAGCAATAAAGTATGAAATAACGTCCGTAGTGGCCGTAGCATTGTCAACAGGGAGCAAATCACTATTCAATGCACAAACTTTACATAAGACTCTGAAACGGAGGTGACGGCACCGTCGTTTAAATTGGGATCTGCTAGCGAAATCACTTCATTACTGCGAGAGCAGGAACTTTACGAGATGGACGTGTTCCTTTGGGAGCGACGTGTTCCGGCTTCAAGTGTCGCCAACAATTAGCAGTCAGTCGGTGTGTTTTGACACTATGGCATTGAGCAGTTATGCACTGTTACTACAGTACTATATCTCTCCACTGCAGGACATCCCAACAAATGGAAGTTAACGAAATCGTAAGGACTGAAACATAAACAAGTATAAAGTTTGTTGTGCTCTGACAAAGAACAGTGTGTAATACTATCTAAACCCGATGTGCAAGGCTGCCACTGAACTTTACAGTGTTATCTCACCGTTTTCCATGGGTTGGCTCCATCTCATGTCATCATACAAGAAATTCTAGCCTCTCACAAGGTAAATACTATACTTCCACTAATAACTGATAAGACGAATTATTACCAAACAATTGCATATCAGTGATTATGGAGCTACAGCACTGAAAGTAATTGAGAAAAGCTTGATTTGACCGAAAGAGAATTCGTGTACTTCTGAAATCGGCGATAGATTTTGACCGGAAAAAACAAGATGACTGCCATGCCAAGTTGAACTCAAGAAGCTACAGGAGTCAATCAAAAAGCAATGCAAGAAAGATCGTAGTGATTGCGTAACGGCGAACCATTTTTTTAAAGTTGATTATAAACTTTTTGTTATTATGGCGACAATAACAAAATAAAAAAATGGTATAGAGCTCACCCTGGAGTGAAAAAGAAGTGTTACGATTTATAGACGGGACATTAGCATAGCTGACAATTTAATCTACGCTCACAGTAAATGCGGCTAACGGACTGAAGAATGCAGGTAGCCTCATCTTTAGTTTGGTAAAACAACAATTAAAACACAAGTCACGCTTCAACATAATGTAACTCAAGGTTGCGAAGTGCAAAAGTTTCGGTTGGTGTTATTAGGGAAAATTTTTTCAGTAAGATTATTTTTCAACCCAATTGCCTGATGAAGGGCTTGATTGTGAAAAAACTTTTTCTACAATAACACATCCGAAAATTTGGACTTGACAAACCTTGAGTTGAAGAGGAACATTTTGATAAAAGCGTGACTTTTGTTTTGATTAATGGTTTGCAAACTTTTCAGTCAATCAATAAACCTGAAGTACTAACCATTACAATTCCTGCAGCAGCCTGTTGCAGCATTGCAGGTAGAGCTATTGCCACAGGTTTTTGGGAGCCACCTACAGATTGTGGTAGCGTAATCGTCACCGTTTTGGAAGCCTCTCCCTAAAAAGAACAAAATAGGATATGAATTATTTTTTTAAGTACCCATAACACAAATAAATCAATAGGCTGTGGAAATGGGCTAATTTCTTTTAACTCCGCTGATAAAATCAAGCAACGAATACGACACACTGAATTGTGACAAAACTGTATATCCTTTTAAATGGTATAAACAAAATATACAGACTTTTTCCAGTACATGTAATATTCAAGAACATCGTGCTTTTTACTTTGACTATTGATAACTATTACATCTTCTAGTGTTTTCGATTGTCTATCAACAAGCATCATCAAAAAGTAGGTTCGTACGGCACTGCAATGGCTACAAGTTCGGTTTTGTAGCGATTTTATTTATTTCTATCCGAGTACGATATGTGTGTTTTTTTATACGGTTGTGTATCTTAACATAAATTGCACAATAACACACCTACACAAAAAAGAAATCTTTTAAAACATAAAATTAGTTTTACCTTATCTTCTTGATAGACTTACCTTTCTAAATTCAAAAATATTGTGGCGTTTACTTTGAAAATTGGGCTCATATAATTTTGTCAATAGAAAATCACCGAGATCCACACGTCACTGCCAAAAGTCACCAGAGAAACTCGGAGAGAAGAATCACAAAGGGAGAAGCACTGTAATACAAGCTAAACACAAACCCACGATGGCAAGAGGAAAGGCCAAAATGTGGCCGTTGGCGGTAGGTATTGTAGGTGCGCTCACAATTAGTACGACTAATGCCTTCCTTAAGTTGCCCCTTGCGAATACACCGTGGGCAGGGAACCCGGGAGGCACAAGCTCCCATGTTAACCACGTCGTGGCAAGATCCCGTGTTCCTATAAGGGGATGCGAAGGAACCCTGAGAACAACACCCATAAACCAAGCGCCATTTCGGTACATCATTCTCACTAACCAATCCCTATGGTGTAAAATGCTCATGCGAGAACCATATGCACCAAGTAAAACAACACATCTAAAAAAAAAGTAGATCCAAAATTATCACCAAATCAACCTAAGATCTAACTGCCGTGTGATGCCGAGAGACTACCAAATAACACCAGCCAGACAAATTCCACATACCGGGAGGCAAAGATGAGTTACAACAGTTATGAAGATAACTTGATAGTACGGAGTCGATGTAGTGACAGGACAATAACGGGGGCTACATCCAGTTTCCCAGGGATATGTCTGGGTTAAAGCTTCAGACCTATTGCATTACAGGTTACGAAGAGTTTCAATGTCTCGGTCATCACGGTTGAAGAGTGGGTTCCTCCTCCCCCGTTTACACGTGAGACTGCGGTTGTGTTGTCGTCATTACTGCAATTACTTTCTCCCTGGAAGAATAGAAGCACATATAGGGGTCTGTACACAGAGTAGCACATATTAGGCACTGACAAGTTGCAGCCTGTCAGCCCTAACGCTCAGCTCTAGGAGGACCAACCTGTCGAGTTGTTCCTCCCTCACCAATTCCTCCTGGACGCCCAAGTCCCACGTTTTATAGTGGGGCCAGCACGGCGAAAGTTGCCTCAGGCACTAGCCAACAAGTCCAGGCGCGCGCCATTGGTCAGCAATGGTGCAGGCCTAGTACCCGGCTGATGGCGTCCAGCCAAGTTCAGCAGTTGGGCTGAAGTTGGCAGGGCGCACAAGCAGCTTATGTAACTGCAAGGCACACTACGAGCGTTCACTCGTATTGCACCCAGCTATACGTAAATAGCATGTTACATCTCCCCCACCCTAAGTTTTTGCTTAGGCAAAGGAAGATCTACCTCTTGATAATCTGATCCCTTCAGCCTGCAATAAGGTTTAAAAATTATTCCAAGTTCATTTATTATAACAAAAAAATGCCCTGACATACAGAGTTTCACGATTTTGCCCTGTCACAATCTTTGCAAACTCCTGCTCTAACAAGCTTGCAAACAACCAAACTTAACAATCAGAAAAAAACAACAAGCCAAAAACACAACAAAGACACTAACAACGTCTTCATCCACAGACCAAACATAACAGTGTCCTTCGTTTCAAACTTAACATCGTAATAACAGTCCTTTGTCACCACACGCCGCACAAACTTAACAATTGTCCTTCGTAACCACTACGTACAACTCCACTACCAAAGGGAACACACAACCTTCAAGTGTCCAGCTCTCCCGAGGATTCCCTTACCGTCCACCACCTGTCGATGAAGATTTACCAGTCGAGACGCTTCGCAGAGGATGTCTTTACGTGACTAATGTAAACTTCTCCCACACGCAGCTTCTAATAACGGTCCTCCCCAATTTGAGCTCCTCCACCTTCCAGTTGAATGTGTACTCTTCCTTCCACACCACAAGCTTTAACACACTCGTTGCTTGGCAACAGTACATGAATTTCAAGATTTGTCTTTTTTCACACTTCCAACATTGCTTGGAATTTGTCCAAGGTGGTGCTCAGGGGGTTGCGTGCAGGCTCTCGTCGCCCATGCCTCCTAAGATAGTCGACGTTGACTTCTATTGTCGGACTGGCATATTCTTCCGCATCCTCATTGCACACCACACTTCACCGAAGAACAACATTTTTCACCACTCACTCCAATCGAGCGTCCCACACGGATTCTCACGCAGGTAGCCACTCTTGGCTCCTTTCGGTACAATCCACGCGCAACTTCCGTCCATGATGGCATGGCCGGCATCGCTGCACTTCACGACAAAACAACACAGTCCTCTCTGTGATTCACATAACACGCAGTCTATTCTGCCGCGCTCCACGAAGCATGCTCACCTTCCTGTCCTTGATTGCACAAAGTCCTTCTTCGTCTTTACACCAACACCTATGTGCCTTCCATGTCCCTCGATGACTCCATGGTGGTCCCATCCATCGGTTGTGCCCTCTCGAGCGGACGAGCAAATGGAAGCCACCTCCGAGTTTTGTGCAAAGCACGTTCAGCAGCCAGATAGTCAGTGAGAGAGAGAAAAAATTGGCGCTCCCTCCACTGTCTTCTGTCGTGTACAGTTAAGGGTCCGTTTCACCCTTTTCTGCTCACCTGCTGGGAAAAAAATTGTTCAAACTTTCAGCAGAAATTCCGGAATTGTCCGGATTGCCTCTGGTTTCAAGGGGGGTTTGGTTGCCACACCACCTACCCTATCACGCATCGAACACTCTACCCCAATCCGTTCATTCAACCTAATTCTCCTATCCATTTTCATAGATTGTGCCCTTAGACCGCAGCACTCACGTGTTGGTAAAGTGCATCTGGCCAACGCCACTAGAGCGAGCCTACAGCCTTAACCAAACACGCTACGTAGAGCTTGACCTCGCACTGCCATCCCGCATGCGGGTAGAGTTCCCCACTGGGGTTCTCCCACATTTAAAAAGAACTACCGTCGTAACCTTCACGTCACCAAGTCTAGTGACCAGACGCCGAGAGTGTCGTACTTCCATATCGCGTCTTTTACGGAATAAACCATTCCGTCGGGATCGTGCTACACGCCTTACATGCCCTACCTCACACAGTAGTCGTCTAGCTGACCCTTTAAGACCAACTAACCTAAACCGTGTGTCCACCCCCGAGCTGAACAATCAGTTGAAACTAAAATAATTCACGTCAGTCTCATGAAAATACCTTTTCAGAACTGCCCCTTAAATTAGTTTCCGTCCGTGTGCTTCATATCTTGTTTTGAATTGATTCCTTCCGGTCAACCAAAGCTCCGCCATGCACACACAGGTGCTTCCCTGCATAGCTGATCTCCGGTTTTTACCTAGATCGCTCTGCATAAAAGCCTTCAGTAATCACCCTATTTTCGGTTTCTCCTTGTTTCACAACAAACAAAATAGGTTTCTTTCTGGATCGCCACCGCACATATTCCTGCGTGCATGATTTAAGAAATCTGCAGGCAGCGTATATGAGGATGCGATCTTCGTTTGTACGATATAATAAAAAATGTGCTTTCTTTTTATATGCGACAAACGGGTCAAAATGCGGCAGCCTGTTCACGCTCTTATTCCAGGTTTTGTTACTGAACAAGGTTGTGGACTGATGCCTCATTTTCGGTTGCCAAGTTACCGTCTTAAATAGTAAGCCTTTTCCTTGCTTCACAATTAATTTCGATCAACTGACAATGGCCCTGACAAGGTCCAATTTTGAAAAAAATTCGGTTTCAACCGGAACTCCAGTCATTTCCTAATTTCCATTTTCAAAACCCATTCTTTGGTCAGTTAAATCAGTGGTTAAGGCCGCACTGTGCATTTGAATTTTCGTATCCAAATCACAAAACCTTCCTCACCTATTAACCTTCCAAAGTTATATCTGCAACAATTCGTAATCTAAAGCCTACTGACAGCTACTAGATTAAACCAATTTTACAGCCCACCATCCACTCGACAATGAACCTGCAAGTGGGGGGAGCGGTGCGTATGACAAATATGCTTTCCTTCTTTTTTTTTTTCTTCACAATTTGTCACCGTACATCCCGTCCGTATTCCAGGCAACCATTTCCGGTTCCAGAAACACATGGAATAAAAAAAAACCTACTTTTTCAGAACACAAAAAAAAATTGCGTCCGAGTCAAGTCGCCAATTTGCAGAAATCAGTTTATTCCTTTCGGACTAGCTTCGCAAAGCGTCAATTTTTCACTTACTCCAGATCGTTGAGCAGTAAACTACCCAACTACGGAAATAAGCGAAGTCTAGCTCCAACTTTGCTCAATTTCCTGACATTTTGACGTGCCAGTCTTAGCGGGGACAAGTTCGAATCTGAATAAATTCATTCCGAATTGAAACCTGTCTTCCACCCAAGAAGTGTCAAAACCTTCCCCATTTTCATGAACTAAGATAGTATTTCTACTATTCTCAGTCCTCGTCCTTTTTCGTGCGTTCCTTAGGTCAAGTTTACTACTGGTCGTGAAATAGGAGGGGCTTTTCGCTTAAATTACGAGCAGCGCAACCCGTAATTTTCGCTGGTGAAAAAAATGTTAGTGTTCCCGCTTTTTTTTTCTCTGAGGCGAAGTGATTTCTCCGGTCTGGACCCTTTCTGAGGTTTATATCCATTCCGTTCTCACTTCAACTCTAAATTTGTTTTAGTTTCACAAATTCAGTGTTCTTGAGTTAATAGCTGCAATGCTTTCAAAATAATGAGGACTCAAGTTAGCTCACCACTGTTCAATGCAACCTTCAACTCGTAGCTTCAAAAGTGCGTCCTTTACTTTTTCCACTCTTACAAATGTCTGTGTAACGGGGTTATTGATGACCACTACTCAGTATTTTGCGTTTCAGTCTTTATTTTCCTTTCGGAAAATTGGTGACTTTATTTCGTCCTTCCTTTACCATCCGGTCAAAATAAAGTGCGGTATTTCGTAGGTACTCAACGAGTCTACAAATTACCTCCCCTGTTCAATGTCATTTACAAATAAATGCAAAGAACGGTGATTTTTCGTCCAAATTAATTATTTTTATTAATTCTTAGAAAAAATGTTGTCTATCACCAAGCAATGGGTATCTCTCCCCACTGCCAAGATCCTTCCAACTGTTTTACTTTAAATTCCTTACGGAAAAGAAAGCGAGTTGCATTCTTAGTCCCGAAACCACTGGTATGGTCCGAAAGAAAAAATTCTGGCCGCCGTAGTGTACTCAAGCCTCGGCCGAGTTCTACAGTTTGCCCTCATGTTTGGTCGCAAGCCTGTTCAAGAGGTGTTTTCCTCAAGAATTTTTGCAGCCAATTATTTTTGCTAGTTAATCACAGTCACTTAGTGAAAAATTTCGCAAAATCTTCTACCTAAGATGTTCTTATTTCTTTCCATCCCGACGGTTTGGAAAATAACTCTCCTATCCCGAAGGTTTAGGAATCCCGGTAGGCCCCCAAAATATGTAACTACTCAGGGAGTGGACGATTGATTTCAAGATATACTCGAGCACAATTCACACCTTAATGCACAGCTAGGGGTCTGTACACAGAGTAGCACATATTAGGCACTGACAAGTTGCAGCCTGTCAGCCCTAACGATCAGCTCTAGGAGGACCAACCTGTCGAGTTGTTCCTCCCTCACCAATTCCTCATGGACGCCCAAGTCCCACGTTTTATAGTGGGGCCAGCACGGCGAAAGTTGCCTCAGGCACTAGCCAACAAGTCCAGGCGCGCGCCATTGGTCAGCAATGGTGCAGGCCTAGTACCCGGCTGATGGCGTCCAGCCAAGTTCAGCAGTTGGGCTGAAGTTGGCAGGGCGCA
>JAHWFP010122300.1:0-22299 GCA_023313725.1 Lithobius niger
GTTTACCGTTTTGTAACCTTTGAAGGTCTGAATTTTATTTTTAACAAATGTCAGTTGTTACTTTCGCAACAGGATTTTCAAATAAAGAGTATTCTTTTGTATCCTTCCACCGCTCTGAACAACACAGTTTGATCTCGTTTCATAATGTCAAAAAAATTACATTTCTTTGAGCCTTGTGTTATCTGAAGCAAACTGACGCTCGTATAGATGAACGGCTCAATTTTGAACATTTTTTTAAAAGGGAAAACAAGGCTAGTGAAGGGGAAACAATCCTAATAGAGTGGAGGAGAAAATTAATAAATGGTGGTTACTTTGTTACAACTTTCGTTTACGGAATGGTCCGAGCTCTACAAACACTTTGCGAGCATAGATAAACTCATGGGGAAAGTTTCCAAAGACGAATAAACATTTCTCCGTTTGGACTGCCTCCGCGTGGCAGTACCAACGACCGGTAAAAAAGAAATAAAATTTTTCATTCATGATGAACACAGCCCCTATGTAGGTATCGTCTACTTCGAAAAGGTTTTCGTAGGTCTCGTTGAAGGCAGACCCAGTATTGTAGTAGGTCTGTTTGGGTAGCCCTGGCTTCTATAACAATAGAATACAATGATTTTTTTGAGCACAGGCCGTCGTCCTAGTACTTTGCATCTACTGAAGTCCAAAAATATGATGTAAGAATTCTTTTTATCAGGGTCAAAGGTAGCTGGTATATAAGGGTTGTTGGCTTTAGCGTATCTTCTAGCCATAAACGAGACACCGCCTCTTATACCCTTTTCCACCATAAGTTGCATGTCAGTGTTAGTGAAGAGATACAAAGACACTCCCGTCCTCTTGAGCGCCGTGGCCCAAGATAGGGAGGGTGTAGAAAGGTAATGGAAGGGGTCCAATTCGTAACTAGCCAAACTCGTCGCTCTAAAGTTTTCAAAAACATCGGCTAAAAGCCCGACATCCATCCACAAATACATGTCACGGTAATCTCCAAACGTTTTGCACTTGCCTGGGGTTTTCTTCGAATAGCTCGGCTCACAGAGGTCTCAGGGACTTGTGGTTGGAAATCCCAAATCTTCATCGCATGTTGATAAGATTCGGAGCAGATCGCTCCTTTCAACAACGAGGCAAATGCCGGCATGGGAGGTAAACACCTCTCCTCAAACACTTCCACATTTGTCAGGTATTCATAGGGAAACACACATTTTTGCTGAAGGCCTTGTACGAGCTTCATGGATTCACCTTCGAAAAGCTTGTCCATGATGCAGAATCTTGTTCGACATTTCCGAAAGAACCTCCTTGCTCCCCACCCTGACCAGGTTGGAGTTAAAATAAGCTTTAATAGTTTCCGTATTATCCGTAGCTTTTTCTAAGAGAATGCATAATCCAATTTGAGCTTTTATGTTTACCATAAGACGTCAACATTGTTCTAAAAATGCCAATATTTTTCCTCGTACTGTTCCAAAAAAAAACAAAGGCTCGTAGTGAATTTCATCCTGCATAAAATCCGCTTGAAAGTTAAGAAGCATCTTTTGAAAGCATCGCACACAAGATCAAACCCTCCTAAATCCTCACCTCAAGCTCGGTATCGTCTGTCACCTCTGTCTTGGTTTTCAAATCGTCAATCATGTCGGAGAAGGCCCAGTCGATTCTGGTGTCCTCTATTATAGGTACAACTAGAAATCTGACGTTGTTTACTACCAGGTTGAAATTTGAGGGCATTTGAGAAATTATTCTTTCCTTTAACTAGGGCTTGAGTTTAGGAAAAGACAATTTAAGTCTTTTTTTTTTTAAACTTGATTTTTGAAAAGGAACTTGATTTTTTTCAGGCATGATCATTTTTCCATCGCATCGGTCGTAGTGCGCCAAAACTTCATTATAAGAAGAAACGAGTCCTACGCAATTGAGACAAATAAAGATTACCACGCAAGGCTTCAGCAGATGATTTTCTGCCTCTTCTCGCGATAAAAACCCAACTTTGCATTTCTTGCACCGGAACATTGAATACACCTTGTACTCGGCAGCCATGGCTGATAGATCGACGGAATTATCCCCACCTTTTATACCCATTCCCAGAGGGTTTGTCTCCACGCGGTAGAAAGTCACACCCCTCATCCGTACAACTTGTGAAAAATGCTCCCCTAACAACAATTAATGCACGGTGGTGACATCAAGCCAACACATCCCAATGCTAAAAGTGTAGCCGTTATATACGGTTAGTCTGAAAACCCACACACGTGACCGGGGGTTAATTTTGATAACCCACGCTTTTTTGATAACTTAACACTTTTTCACGCTCTACACAACCCCCGCTCCATCCGGGGTGACATGTGACATTTGCAAAAATACCGTACACAACACAAATTCAACCAGCAAACCCCATTGCAACCAACATAAATAGGCACATTTGCAACCTGTGACATTTATTGGACTAACACGAAAAAAAACCCCTCAAGTAGGCTACTATGCTAGGCCCCCACCCGTGGAGAAATGGTCCGACCCGGCAACCTTTCGTTCCGACGGTGCGAAAACTACGCTACCGACACTTCCTAAACACACCTAAAAACCTACAAGAATCAAGCGAATGGCGCATTTTATACCTTATTTATATCTTATTTAAACTAATAAAGTAGAAAAGATACGGTTTTACCTTAAACACAAACGTCAGTGACTGTGACTGGATATAGGGACGTCCTCGCGTACGTGAGACTTTCGCAGACAGGAAGTTTAATCCGGAAGTTTGAGTTCAGGAATTTACGTCATGATTCACAAATAAAATGTTCAAATAATTTTTTTTTATCTCAAATAGCTAGATATGTTGGCTCGACGTCACACCTTAGCATTAAAATACATATCCGTGAGTCGTAGTCGATTTAACGGTTATAATTGCTCTTGAGCTCGAACGGCTAGTCCACTATCTCGGGGCAGGAGGGAAAAACTCGTGGGCTTCGCCCACTCGTGTTTCCCACCACCCCCTCGATAGTGGACTAGCCGTTTCTCGTTCGCTCGCAATTATAACCGTTAAATCGACTACGACTCACGGATATCTACTACTATTTTAGAAAACAAATAAACCTGCAAAAATAAGAAGGAGGACGCAACGAGAAAGTTACACGCCGAAAAATCCTCTCACAAACAGCAACACTTTAAAAAAAACGCAAAACAAAATTATGAATCCCCCCATCTGCAGAAAGGAAGGAGGGAGGGGGGCAGCAGAGGGGGACTGGCGGACTGTTCAAAAGGGCTTGTTTTCGACCATTTTATCTACTACTTAAAACAGCATAAAATTATTGATATTATAGTGTGAAACAATGAACTTTATGTTGGAGGTTCTCTCCGATCTATGGATGATTTTGTGTGATGGTAGTAGTTGTTAAACAGGATGTCTGTTCCCAACCTATCTTAATTTGATATGGCCTCGACTATGCAACTTGGCTAACAATAGACAATACACAATGTTTGGGATCAGTGAAACTGAAAATCCGTGTATTTTGGCCTTACAGGTTATTACTATGTTATGCAGAATTCTAGCACTGCAATCAATTAAAAGAGATCCCTAGATTAATGCAGGCAAACTAAATTAATAAAGCCTTCAGTGATTGACTTTTTTAGGCCTTTCATGCCTTATACTGAGGGCGAAGTCTGCAACACATCTATACAGGGTGTTTTTAAACACTATGCAGAAACTTTAAGGATGACTTCCACCATACAAATGTCGGTTAAAAAGTCCTGTAAGCATAAGTCCATAAGCATAAGCCATGGTATGTGAAGTAATAGTAATAACACCTATTATTCCACTATTAAATTAAATACACCTAGAAATGGTACAACGACTTTTTCAAGTTGTAAAACCAGAAATGGATACTCCCGTAGGACCAACTGGTTTCAAGAGAAATGAAAAAAAAATTTTAAAATGGATTGACCGAAAACACTGCATAGTTCAATTTGTACGAACAAAACCTTCTTATATGTAATCCAAAGGAACCGGTTGACCTTCACAGGCCAAAAGTGGTATCAGTGGGGATTTTCATCACATGCTATCAACCAGGACCGATCAAAGGTCTCCCCCCCGTGGACCCAGTGAACACAGATGCTCAGACGGAAATCATGCAAAGAACACAAAACCAATAACCCCAGACTGAATGTCTTGGAACGTAATAACGCAATGACCTCAAAACAAATAAATTTGGACTTGAATGTCAACCGGTTCCTGTGGATTGTTCGTTCAAATTCCACACACTGTGCAAAACCGACTTTGCGTTTTCTGTGAATCCATTTCTCTTAAAACCGTTTGGTCCTGCGGGCTTTCTACAAGAGGATCGTTTTGTCTACCTCTTTCTGGAGAATCCATTTCTGTTATTACTACTTGAAAAAGACGTTGACTGATAGACAGAGAGGAGGGTGGGATAAATCCCTCCCCCATTTTTCTGGCTCTCCCTAGGTTCATAATATCATCCCTGGTGGAATATAGCTGTTATTACTGTTGCTTCATATACCAAGGCTTATAACAGTAGCTCAAACGGTTTCCGAGATATTAGTTTGGGAAGGCGTTTTGGGGGCCACCTTCAAGGGGCCGCAGTGCCCGTAGGAAGTAATTCCGGACACATGTTTATCGGACTTTTTAACCTTCATTTGCATGGTGGAAGTCATCCTTAAAGCTTCTGCATAGGGTTTAGAAACAACCTGTATTTATGATTTTAAAAAATTGGTTCCTTTTACATCGAAAAAATTATGTGTTTATTTGCTTGTTTCTTAACTAACCTGAAGCCAGCCACAACTTTCCGCTAAAGTGATAAAACACACTGTGATGGAATTTAAATACGAAAGTTAAATTTTTTAAACTGTGTGATAAAATCTTGAAGAATTATAATATTTCTATCAAACCGAATTATTGACACCATTATCATATTTACACAAACACTCGTAAAAATGCACTAAGGATGGCTTTTAAAGTAGTAAAACCTAAACATCACCTGAAACATAAATTATTATTATTATTATACTAGTTTCAACAAAGACTATATCTTTGGTAGTTGGTGTTACCATAGAAATCTGTCTAAAAATATGTTTTCTACACGTGCGATACTAGCTAATGAGTTATGGACATGGCCAAGACTATGAATTTTTGGTAATTATTTGGAATAACTATTTTGCAAGCTAGCAACTTAATTCATCTAACTGTCGATTCCTTTTGTCGTAAAGCGTGAGAAATCATATAGAAAAGTTCGCAAACGCTTATTTGTTTTTTAAAAGAATTATTTAAACACGTTAAACCGCTACTCACAGCTACAGACACATCGCAGCCATTCTACACGATGATAGCGCAATAAGCAAACCAGATTTTGACCACAACATTAGGAAACGGAAATTATCTCATCCCAGACAGAAGGTGTATATCGATATTGTGGCCGGGATCACCGTCGGTAGGATGCGCTTCGCATGCACTATTATATACATTGACGATTTGTGTAATCAGAAAAAGTATGACGCAAGCATTTGTGAAACAAAGAACTGACATAATTTGTTCGTTGTCTCACAAATGCTTGTGTCATACTATTTCTAATTCCAGAAATACTCGACGCATACAATAGTGTGCGCGAAGCACGCCCTATGGACGGTGTTTCATACTGTAAAAAAATATTGGTATAAAAATAAAATATAAAAATTTCGTCTGCTTCAGCTATTGCGTTGCGTCGCAAATGAAGGTGATTTCCGTTTGCTAAAGTTGTGGTCGAAATCAGGGGTTCTTGTTGCACTACCATCGTGTAGAATGGCTGTGTGTGTCTGCAGCTGTGAATAGCAGTTTACGTGTTTAAATAATTCTTTTTAAAAATAAATAAGCATTTGCACACGTTTTTGTTATGATTTTTGCATGTTTTACGACGATAGGAATCGATTGGTACGTAAATTAAGTCGCTAGCTTGCAAAGTAGTTATTCCAAATAATTACCGATTTTTTGGGAGGGGGGGGCATGCTAGCACTTTTTCGCCCCAACACAATTTTATGCCCCACTGCAATTTTATACCCCACCACAATGTTATGCCGTTATCTGCAATTTTAATTCCATCACGACGAAAGAATACAGTCTAACTCATGAACTAATATGATTCGTTATGTGCCACATTGCAGTTTTATCCCAACAACGATTTAACACTAACGCAATTTTTCCAGACACGAAGAACGAATAGAGTCCAACTCTTAAACTAGGCCTATAACGAAAACAATAAAAAAAAGCAACAAAAAAGTGAACTTTTGGGATGTTTTTTGCCACTCTCTTCAAGTTTTTCGTATGAAAATTTTGCTACTTTTCCCCTGCACCCACCACTTGCCACGGTCTTGGTTAAGGGGTTACTAGGTTGATAGTGTCACAAGGAAAAAATAACCAGTTTTTTACATATAATGCTTTAACAAACTAAAATACTATTTACTTAAGTTAAATGTTAGTTTTGAATCATTGCTTCATGACTGGCACATGTCCTGAATCATAAAAATACTATAATTTTAATTTTATAATCAACGGCTTGTCTTAGTTTTGTGTCATCTTGACATTATATGTGTTGGAGTGCCGTTGTCTGATGTGCCTATGACGTCACCACACTTCAACAATGCTGACGTGTGTATATCCATAATACCAGGGCGGCTATCCAGCGACAATGAAGTGGATCAACGTGGACTAAACAATTCTTTGTTGAGACTCGAATTGATGTCCACAGCATACGTGATTTGATGTCTACGTGGATGCTTGCCAACCATTGTCGCCAGCCACGCGTTTTTTACGCCAAGATGGGTGAACTTCACTTCGCCTCTGTCCCTCGCCCGGGACGGTTCCCCATCATTTAATGCTTACTTGCTTAAGGCTTATTACACTAAGCCTAACCCTAATTTAACCCTGTGGGTTCCACGTTCGAATCTGTTACCCAATCCGTTTTGTATGAGAGCTTCACTCTGTTGTATTTGTGTATCATGCTTTCGATGAATACAACTAATGACATAACTTTTTCCTTCTGTTCATTCCTCATTAGTTAAGCAGCACACCTCTGAATTTATGGGCCTTATATTTTTCCCTGCGTGTTACTCCAACAATATGAGTTTATTATTTTTTACTCAACTTAGTTGAATTGAATTCTGATTTTGGTTTAATAATCCCAAACCAAAACTGAAAAGGTTCCAATTTCTGGTTCTCCGAAAGTAGCAACATCCATGCAGTTTCTACGACAATTATGGGACAAAATATACTCAACGGTAAACGTGACATCACTGAATTTATGTAAGACCACAAAGTATTATTCCGTATTTTTAAAATCCTTTTTGTTACCTTACATTTTGCTTAATAATAGAACAAACGTAAATTATATCTCCCGTAAATGATTGCAATAATTGTAGAGAACTTCTCTGTTACAAGTTGTAAACAGAAAATGATAACGTTAACGTTCTTTTCAATTGGTGTGGTTATCCCGAAACGGAGGGTTCAATTTTCTTGGATATTCCTAGGATCTTTTACACACAATTACCACGAGTGCATTTCCTGGGCACGTCTCTTCCAGAAGGCTCAGGATGATCCAAGGTCAGGATCAAACCTGGGACCATTGTTGTACGTAACAGTTGCTTTAGAAAAGAATAATGTATACGTGCAGCTGCAATTTACGAAAATGAATTGAGAGAATATACTTTGATCTAAAATTCATTCATCATTTATATGTTCCCCAACATATTAAATAATTTTTCGCTTTATGGCATTCAATCGATATTTTATTCATCGACTTTACTAAAGCTTTCGAGTCAGTGGTTCATAGTAATGGAAAACTTGGCTTATGAGCAAGTGATGCTTACAGTAAACGGCATTCAGTGATTTTGGTGTGCTTTAGGGCCTGTACTTTCACACTGTACTTAATTAACATGTAGATAGATGTACCATCACACCAGATTACATTAACCTTCCTTTCATTCACCGTCACCTCGGTTTTGTTTGGACTTACTTGCAAATTACATATAAACAGCTGGTTTAATAACGCAGCAGCTTGTACAGCAACTAAACTAACACACTTTTTTCTGATATAATTTTTCAGAGGCACTAATAAAGTCCTAGACGAACATATGGCTGACTCTGATAGCTACTTGCCAGATTGACATCTTATAACGAGTTTTGAACGCTGTTTAGAAAACAACTAAAAGTATGTCCCTGTGAAAGTACAGACCCTAAAGCACAACATGACACAGTTTCCAATTTTCACCTGTCGTTAATTAAGAGAAACGTTGTTACCAATAAAATAAAGAACAATTCATCAATATAAAATGGTTGAGTAGCTTAGTAGTGATGACATTGAGCTTAAGCACCACATCCAGTTTTAAGCACAGCTTATGGTCCATGAAATCACTTCCGGTCTGTGTCCTCAGTAACCCATGACGTCATGCAAAAATTAGTCACGAAACCCTGACGTCATTTCATTTCTGAAAGTAAAAATTGTTCCCCTAAAAATAGAAACAATTTTTCTAAAAAAAATTAAAATTTCCAATAAAAAAAGTAAAAAACAAAATTACTATTGGCATCATTGTCTGATTAGGGAAAGCCCCTATTGAACCTAATTCCCATGTTTTGCATCAGATAGGTAGATTAGAGTCGCAAAAATGAAAAAAAATACCATTCTGATATCTTCCTGAAGCCATTAAACGTAAACTTGCGAGAGCCTGATCACT
Organism: Lithobius niger; assembly: GCA_023313725.1. Lineage (NCBI taxonomy): Eukaryota > Metazoa > Arthropoda > Chilopoda > Lithobiomorpha > Lithobiidae > Lithobius > Lithobius niger. The sequence continues at coordinate 8,683 of JAHWFP010122300.1, forward strand.
TGAAGCAACAAGAAAATTGTGCCTGTGGGTTGGGCGAGGTAACAAAATTGTCTGTTAAACTCAATCTTACAAATGATGGAGAAGCTGACAATTGTGTCCACCCATGTGGACCAGGACGGGGCACCTGCTATGAGTGAGGTCACCCCTGAAATTATGACCAACCATGTAGTGCCCACCAGTGCAAACAAAGAAAATCCTCGACAAACAACCTTCATGCCGGAAGGAGGACAATTTTTATCCCATGCCAAATGTCTCGACGTTGTACAATTCCAAACACTGTGAAGAGGACCAAATTATGCATGCAAGCACCAATCCAGTTTCAATGTTGAAACAAAAGTGCCAATTGTCAACAAAGTAGTGCAACACTGGTGTAGCATTGATTGGAAAACAGCCATTAAAATTCATCATCGTGGATTTCCCAGGGATGAAGGTGTAGGTCCTACACACAAAACTACCTGAGCTCTTGAAGGCAAATGATCGTATCGGATCATTTGTCATTTGCACTGTCACAAATAATATGGGGACCCTACCCTCAAATCGTATTGCAATGATCCTCTCGGTTTTCTCTTTATCAATCAAGCGTGCTTGCCCCAAATCCCTTATTTCCCTAATGAGCCTGTTTCCAAGACTGGGATGAGAAATTGGGAAATTGACCCTCAAGTGATGCTCACAAATTGTCTTCTTAGGAAAATGTGCATTGAGCAAAATATTTCCTTCCTATCCATGGCCAGCGATATTGTTCAAAACAAAACTCTCTTGGCAAAGGAAAACATAAATCTCACATCGTGGGTAAAGTTGGTGCTACAACAGTGGCTTGCTTCGTAACATGTTCCATAAAAAAACAGTGTGCTGTAATTCCTGATTTGTTTATGACCTGCAGTACATCTCTGCAGACCGTGTCCTGTGCTACGTTCAATGCACGAAGTGTTATTCGCAATATTGGTTGTTTTCGTGACATGGTCAAGGTCAAAGGTTTTGATTTGATTTTTGCTGTACGGTCGTGGCTTCATTTTGATTTTACTGATGCCACGGCCGGCCTGAAAACGTATGTGGTTGAGAGATGTGATCGTGGTAGTCGTGGTAGGTGATTATAAAATATTCACTGGGTGGAGATAACAGCAATGTTGGTCTATGTATCAACCCGGATTGTAGGGATAGTTCTAGCGATACCAAATTTTTATATTAGTTTTAGTCTCTGTTATCTTCCTGATAGCAACTCAGAGGAAGCTGTTGCAAATATGTGCCACTTCATGGCCGAATCCCTGATTGAGGGTTCATTCCAACGTATTGTTGGAAGATTTACTCTCTTTTCTGTGGATTGGTGGCTTAATAGGTGTTGACCCATATCACTGCCTTTTCCTCAGGTTGTTGGCACCACTTGGTATTTCCCAGCAGGTCGACAAACCTACTCGCGGTCTTAAATATACTTTACCTGATTTTTACGGATGGTGATCATCTCCTCTTTGATCTGAGGGTTTCGGACGTACTTTGTTAATATTAACCATTATGTGGTGACTTTTAAACTAACTTTACTCAGTGTGGTAGTTACTCACACGACCTTAGAAAGATTGGCCAGGCGGCGAACTGTAGGGCTGACTTTCGGGCACTTAAATCTTCATTAGAAGGGTTAAATTAAAGGCTCTTATTATTTTCTATGCATCCACAGATACAAGATGCATGTAATTGTTTTTCAGGTGTTCAGACAAGCCACTTCAATTGTTGCAAAACGCCTACTCTGAAATTCGATATACTGTGTAACAACCTACAACCCAAGTTCTTCACTAAGTGAAACGCTATAAACTTAAACTGTGGAAGCGTTATAGGGCTAACCACAATGAATTAACACTATTGGCCTACAACTGTTAGGAAAATGTACTCCAAATCAGTCGAAGCATGGCACACTTTACAGATGGAGATGATTATGCTGAGCGGCAACCCCTTGACCCAAAAGTTCTACCGCCAGAAAGCCAAGTCCTCTCACTCTCTTCCACCTTTCAAGCGCTGGTTGGGAATCTTGGAGGACATATTCCCTTTCGAAAAATGAGGAATTAAGTGATATTTTTGCATCAAATTCTATGACAATGGGAATCAAAATCTTCCCTTACCCCAAAACTTCGTTCTTCGTCAAAACTGCAGTGTTTTGAATTTTAAGAGGGGTGATTTATTTTCTTTGTTGACTAACCTAAAACCAAGTTAGTCTTATGGACCTGACGGTTTTTCCACTTTTTTGCTTAAACAAATATCTGCCGAAATTTCTTATCCACTCTCTAAACTCTTTAACTTTCTGTTTAACACGGCGATCTCCTGGATATCTGGAAATGTGCATATATTGTCCTTTTATTTAAGAAAGACTCGCCCTCTGGCTCCCCCAAATTATAGGTCGATAGCCAACATGCGCGTCATTTGCAAAGTTATGGAGGTCATCATTAGGAACTCACTTATGCAATATGTGGAAGAGTGTTCCATTTTGGGACCCGATCAATTGAGTTTTGCTGTGTAGATCAACATGCCACCAACTGCTTTGTATTCTAGACAGATGGACCAGCTCATTGACGTTTGGAATTCAGAGTGATGTTGCGTATTTTTCTTTTAAAAAGGCATTCGAGTCACTAAGGCACCGAAAACTCTTCTCAAAGCTGAGTGGATGTGGCGTTAGTGGTCTTCTTTTTAATTGGCAAACTGCTTTTTTGAAAAATCCTTGCTAGCAAGTAATCATTGAGCATACGCTTGCTTTTTACTAAGGTCAGGGTATCGTGTGGGGTCCCACAGGGCTTCGTGCTTGGCCCTCTTCTGTTTTTGATCTTTGTAAATGATTTGACTTTGACCTTTTCATCAGCATATGGAGTTAAATTCTCGGATGATATCCGCCTGACTCTCGAGTATGCCACAGCGGTTTGGTCGCCTTGCTTATTGAAGGATATCGACCTAATAGATCCTGTACAGAGGAAAGTACCAAGCACATCCCTAGGCTTCGAAGATGTTGATCATCTGGAGTGGCTGTCCAGGGTAGGCCTTGAGCTGCTGGAACTTCATCAACAAAGATTCGAGTTTATTCTGACATATAAAATACTACATAACCTTATTTCAGTCAATTAACCAATCATCAACCTTGCCCTTCATAATATCCGGGGTCATCCCTGGAAGCCTGAAGTCCAGGGGTCTCGGCTTGTTTGCAGAAAAAAAATTTGTGGTTCGTGTTGTCCCGGTTTGGAATGCACTTCTTTCAAGGACAGTATTCATGAACTCGGCCGGGCGGCTTTTGCAGGGTACTGCTTACAGAAAACATTCTCCCCTTTATTAGGAAAACTTGTTAGTCGCCCTCACCACGAAAAAAATCGTCCCAGTATTAGTGGCTCACACCCATTCCAATACCTTCCACAAACAGTGGTAAATTATTTAATTATTACAACTGTTTATTTACAGTCATGTTTTTTCTCCTAGTCAAGAATAGATTTTAGAGATTATCCTTGACAAATTACAGGTAAACCCACCCTATTATCACGACTTAGCTGGATATCCCAACTTTCATTGATGCCATAAAAATTATTTTTTTTTTCATTTTTAATTTTTGTTCTTCTCACAGTGTGATGGAATTGCGATGGGTAGCCCGATCACTACCTTTTCAGCAAACAAAATTGACATACACTCATGCAAAACTTCCCCAAACTAAGTCCTACAGACGTTATCAAGACGACTCACTAGCTATACTTGTAATCTTTGTAACTCCGGTAAAATATGCGTGCTTATATTTTCTTAACACTGTTTACCACTCCCTGAATATATAGAGGAGAAGGCTGAAAACAACTCCGTTCATTTTCTCTGCGCTACTGAGATAATAAATCGCAATCATTAATAGAATTTATGCATTTCTGGGAGACGATGCACACAACTTTTATTCATTTATTAACCCATTCACAAAAAAATGTTGTGAATAATCAAATCCATAGTATCTACACCACACAACTAATAAGAAACGTCTTTCACGCAAAATAGATAACACCTTGCATAAATACCTGGAAAATGGCTTCTATCTCCTTGACAAGTTAGTCTATCACCATAAAGTCTTATAGCCCTAACCCAGCATGACTGAACTCATGACTGTCATGTGCCAGTAGCATGGCCGTCATTTGTGCCAGAGGTCATGGGTTCGATTTTGGCTTCAGCTACGCCTGGCTTTTCGAGAAGAGAAAGGCCTTGTGATGTGTTGTACTCATGTCGGTTGTGGCATGTAAAAGAATCTGTGAATTTATGATGGAATTTACCTAGAAAAATTCTCCCTCTTCTCCTTCTGGTGCCGTGGCTAATGCTAGTTGCGTGTCCAATATAAAGCCCCAACCCAGCAAACCGAAACCAAGGAACCTTCTCTCAATACCATTCATTCCAATTGCCTTGGTAAACCTTAGAAAACAACAATCCCCTTATGGGATTAGATTGGTCTCATCCACCAACTCCAACTTAAAATGGCTAACCAACCCAAGAAAAATAATTGATTAAAGGAACAACTTAAAACTTGAATTGATGATGTTTATCACTTTCCGTGTGGAGAACCTACATGCAAGGTAAACTAAATACGAATGACGCAACAGATCCCTAATTAAAATATTGTATTACCATAAATACAAATAAAAATTAAACGATGAAAAAGACTCTCTTGTGCAACACCGGATGAAGAGAGGACACACCCCTGAACTGGAAAATATGCAAATCTCTTTTACGAAAAATGTAAAAACCAAGAATTAACTAGTGATCTTAGCTCAGTGGCCTCCGATACGTATTTTTCTTGTGTCTGAAAACAAACAGTTATCTGAATATGTTCGTGTCTTGCACAAACTCGGAATTATTAATTTTCTCACGAGGGAACGTCAGCATAATAAACCACAGCTATTACCGTCATTTACCGATTTACCGATTACCGATTTGCATTTTCAGGCAGTAATGTCTGATCATCCTATTGCTACGTTTGCCCTGGCTTATGTTCATTTTCAATATTTAAAGATGTGTTTTTTTTTTGTGCTGTGTGGGTTCAGCCAGTGTTTTTTTTAATATGTTTGGACTTTGTGCCTAGTGCTAAAAATGGCTTCAGAAAGAGTGTATACGGCTCGAAAAAACGTTGCGTTTTTTAGTGTAGACTTGTGCACCTCATTGGATTATATGTCTTTAATTAATTATTCCTGACAAGATTTGGTCTGACAGCCGAAGAGACTATTATGGCATACAAAGAGAAATAAAGTTGATAGTTATTGCATTCAGGCACTCCTACGAAAAACAATTCATGAGACTAGAAACAAAATAACGTACCCATCACAAGGCCAAGAATCAACCCCGATTGTTCCAATAACATGCCAACTGCTTAAAGCTTATAATGCCAGTTACGATGATCTGGGAAGTGTGGCAGTTAAGAACGATTGACATGTTATTGGAACACGTGGCCTGGACTATAGACCAGTGTTGATACATGAATTTTTATTCATATAGGAGACTTAACACTGGTATTCGCTGAACACCCAAGACGATATGATAGTATTTTGTTTTATTATCCTGGTATATTTTATAATTGCCGTTCAGGCATAATTAACAATACAGCACCAGCTGCTTATGGGTATCAGCTCAGCAATCAACATCACAATGCAAATTACTGAAATTTCCAGTTGTAAAAAGTATTCTTTTCAAAGTTAAAGTAAGCATTTCAATTATAATATGATTTACACTACATTTTCCACCAAGACAAAGACATCTCAAATTTGGTAGTTTTTAGTATATGACTCATAATGGGACCAATGATTCATTTGTTTTCATTAAATAGTAATGCAATGGTTGGTTGAAGGATTATCCCTTGGTACAAAATATTTAAATTCGTTCTGACAAATCTGCGCGTCCAGAAGCAGGCAAAATAGACAACTTCATCTTCTTCTTCTATGGATGTACCTTTGGTATTTCCTCTCTACAGGTCAGACTAGGCTAAAACACTTAAAATCCTGGGAATAGGAGAAAATTATAGTTTTGTGTTTGGGACCGTGCCTTTTGTATGTTATTGTTGCCTGCCAGATATTAAACAAGCCACCACATACCAACTGAAACAATGCCATTTTGCTGATTTAAAAATGCTCTCCTAATTGTAGCCATATCCTCTAACTCCTAAAGCAATACAAACCTAATGACGGTATAGATCATATCCCTATGAGATTCCTAACTACTATTCGGTACACTGAAAAAATCCTGTATTTAATGTTAGTCCATGTTAGAACTAAAGGCAATGTTGTATACAGCAGCAGTGTCGAATGTTCCATATATGAATGCTGTCTCTTATTCATTGTAAATACCAATCCAAAATCACAGTGCGTATAACTATTTCTATTTTTCGATGGTGATGTGAATCCCGTAAACTTCCTAAATATGTTGTGCTAACCTGACGTGAATGCCATTCGGAAAATTCTGATTTCTATCAAGTTATAAATGTAGATGAAATAACTGATGAAAATTAAATTAATTAAAGTGTAAATGACTATTTTCATCAAGTTGCTGGGAGGCATTTGGAAAGTAGGCTGATTATCGTTTATATTCTATCAAGTACAGAACAAAGACAAACTAGTTGCATCGAATGTAAGTGGCGCAAAGTACCATTTCGTTATTAATCGGTAGTGGGCACCACCTTTAAATTAAGCAGCCCTTTTGTACTTAAGATCATTAGCGTCTAATTTGCCTCTGAATATATAGTAGGTCTGGATTGTATAAAATTAAACAACGTTGGTAAAAATACTCATGTTATAGTAATTTATAATGTCTAAACTCTTTCAACATCATGATGTACGTATAACCAAGAAGACAAAATAACTAAGTCCTGCAATGAAAAATGAGCTTCATGAGGATTTTCTGTTAAGTCGAATTAAGCGAGCAAAACACATTCGAGTTGTTAGAGGCTTGGCTTATGAGCTAGGAAATGCGAGATCGATTTGCATTAGTGACCTATGTTCACATGGTAAATTTAAAAATGGCCCACATGGGCAAACTTCTGGAGTGGCATGGGTTAAGAGTACGAAAAAGTAATGTTTAGACCAGTTTCTAAGAAGAAAGCTAAACTTGATTTAAATAACAGATTAATTTCTTCATTTCCCCTTTTAGATAAAATAGCAGTATTTTGAACCGCAAAGTGAAACTTTCTTAAACATTAAAGATAATGAATGAAAATAAATAAGTTTACAGAAAAGTCATGAGCGCTTTTAATGCCCTGAAAGAAATTAATAAAAATATGGGGGGGGGGGATTGAGGCTTAATGGCGCGTCGACAGCTTGGTCATTAGCGCCAACCTCAGTCACAGTGCAGTGGTCCGGGTTGCCACTGCACCACACATTACAGAGATGTTATTCAAACCCCAACCTAAATCTTGTCATACATCTGTACTTCCTGCAAAAATTGAAAAACACCGGACAGGAGGACAGACTTATCGCCCAACTGACGCGCAATGTCATGCGGAAGATGGAACCGACGACGAACACCATCAAGATGGCGACAATCAACAAGTAGGTGCCGGACCGTAAGTGGCCGTCGACACCAAGAACATTCAGGAGGGTCAACCCCCCGCAAAAGGAAACAGTGAGTAAGTCGGGTGTGACCAATTCGCAAACGGGCCAACACAACCTCCTCACGGCGACTGCGGCGACACGCCGAGTGCCACTCCTCGACAGTGCCTTTAATGGCCCGTAATTTATTACCGTCCTGTCTGTCCCACAAGGTTTGCCAAAATGCGTGTAACCTCAGACGCAGAGTTGGAAAGGCATCTGAGGGAACAAGGCTGAGATCCCTACCGAGCGGGCCAGAAAGGGCCCCTTTCGCAGCAGAATCAGCTTGTTCATTCCCTGCTATCCCAACATGGCCCGGGATCCAGCAGAAAAGCACGGTTTTCCGCTGGCCAGGCAAGCGGGAAAGCAAAGCTTGGACACGTTGTGTCAAGGGGTTCCGAGGATTGTAATTCGCCAAGGACTCTAGGGCACTCATGGAATCACTAAAGACAATGAAATGCGTGCCCTGAAGGTCAAGGATCCATTCCACCGCCAAACCAAGAGCCAAAAGCTCCGCAGAGAACACAGAATAGCCTGATGGAAGGCGATGGGCAACCGTTACACCCTTACACACACAAGCACACGCCACGCCAACGTCGGACTTCGACCCATCAGTAAACAGGCGCAGATAACCGGCGTACTGAGAACTCAGCCGCCGGAACTCCTGTAAGTACCTTGCTGGTAGAGTGGAACCCTTCGGGAGGGACGCCAGAGCAAAAATGAAACTGCCACCTGGGACAAGCCAAGGGGCAACTGGCATTCTCCCAAGCCTCAAGACGCAGGGCATTTCAAAGGCTATCTCCTGACAGGACTGCTGGAGCCTATCGCGGAAATCACCCTTACCCACCCTGCGTCTACCGACTCGCAAGTCGGGCCCCAAAACCATGGACCAAGCAGGACTGGATTGCACAGCACGCAAACGCACAGCATACTGAATGGCAAGCTGTCGCCGACGAATGGCCAAAGGTGGCTCCGAGGCCTCAGCATAGAGGCTGACCACTGGAGAAGTTCGAAAAGCCCCAGTCGCCACACGCAGGCCACTGTGATGCACTGTGTCCAACAGCTGGAGAGTGGAGTCACTAGCCGAATCATAGACCATACACGCATAATCAAGTTTGCTGCGGACAAGGGCTCGGTAGAGGCGCAACATGGCAGCGCGATCGGCACCCCATGAAGTGCCCGACAGGACCCGCAAGATGTTAAGCGCCCGCAAAGCCTTGTCTTTAAGCTGACGTAAGTGTGGAAGCCAAGACAACCTGGAATCGAACACCAGACCCAGGAAACGTGCCTGTGGGACAACAGGAATTTGTGCCTGTCCCAAGTACAGGCAAGGATCCGGGTGCAGTGTTCGTTGGCGGCAAAAGTGGATGCACACAGTCTTGTCCGGAGAAAACCGGAAACCATTACTTACCGCCCAGGTCTGGACTTTGTTAATTGCCAGCTGTAGCTGCCGCTCGCAGGTCTGCATGCGAGCTGCCCGAAAGCGCAGGCCGAAGTCATCGACAAACAATGACTGGGGAACAGCAGCTTGCTGAGCAATGGGGTTGATCCCTATAGCAAACAAGACGACACTAAGAACACCTCCTTGAGGCACACCATTCTCCAAGACAAACGGGCGGGAAAGAGTCGCCCCGACACGAACGCGAAAAGAACGGCCTGAGAGGTAAGCAGAAAGCAACAGTGGCATCTGTCCCCTCAAGCCATAGTTATAGAGATTACGGAGAATCCCATAACGCCACGTCGTATCATACGCCTTCTCCAAGTCAAAGAAAACCTGAACCAGATGATGACGCAGGCGAAAAGCCTCCCTCACATCTGATTCAAGGGCAACTAGATGATCGATAGTTGACCGAAACCGTCGAAAGCCACACTGGGACACAGATAAGAATCCCCGTGATTCCAACACCCACACCAACCGCTCACTGACCATCCGTTCCATAAGTTTACAGACACAGCTAGTCAGAGCGATTGGGCGATAACTGGAAGGAGAAGTAGGGTCTTTGCCCGGTTTTACAATCGGGATGACCACTGCTGTCTTCCACGCTGCTGGAATAGAGCCCTCTGCCCACACACGGTTGAACATCCCCAGCAAGAACTGCTGGGAGGCAAGGGTCAGATGTTTCAACAGTTGATAGTGAACATCATCAGGCCCCGGGGCGGAGTCATGCGACTTGGACAAAGCTGAAACAAATTCCTGCCAGGTAAATGGTAAATTGTACTCCTCTAGCCCATCGGAGCGAAAGTCAAGAAAACGAGCCTCTTCTCTACGCTTAATCCCGAGGAAACCAGGATCATAATGGTCATCACTCGAGACCCGCGCAAATGCAGACGCAAGACAATTGGCGATATCTGGCACAGAAGAGATCACGGTATTCGCCATCTTCAGCTGTGAAACCGGGGAAGGCACGCTCCTCCCTGAGATCTGGCGCACCTTCCGCCACACCTGCTGAGAAGGCGTGGAGCGCGTGATCGACGCAACATAAGCTGCCCACGAAGCACGTCTAGCCTCACGGATGACATACCTGGCACGGGCACGACAGCGCTTAAACGCTACAAAGTTGCCAGTAGTCGGACTGACCGTGAATGCACGCAACGCTCGCCGGCGGGCCTGAATGGCCTGCCCGCAAGCAGGCGTCCACCACGGAACAGGAACCCGCCGCGGCTGTGTGGACGTACGCGGGATAGTAGCATGAGCAGCAGCAAGGACCACATCAGTGAAATGAGTGGAAAGTTCATCCACATCAGAAAATATGGCCAGAGCATTAAATTTGTTAGTTTTATTTTGATACGTTTTATTACACGAAAATAGAATTGGAGGAAAATGTTTCATATATTAGGTAATTATAGAAAACTGTGTAAAAATTGATAATGAGATGAGTTAGTGAAAAGTTAAAACATAGCAAGGTGTACCACTGGGATCTACGTTAAGTCCACTATTATTTATAAGATACATTAATGATGATTGCAACTTTTCCAAACTTTACACCAACTTTTATGCAATTCCGTGCAAGAATAAACGTAGGAAGTCAGACGTAAATTTGAAAACTGTTCACTTCTTGTTGTTGTTGTTCTGCTTCTTGGCTGACACGGTTTCAGAAAAAAACTACTGCACCTACCTAAAATCTGAAACATGATCTGAGCCAGAAATTTCCCTGGGCTTGGTCGATCCATTCCGGAGTTACGGGACCCTAAACGATTATTTTGATTGTTTTACATTGTTTTAACCATTGTATTAGGGAACAATGCCACTCAGCAAACTCCAGATTTATTCTTCGTCCACGTGTTATGTCTTTGCTAAAAAGTTGATTGTTGATTGCAAATGGCAGCTGATGTACATGAGCTCCTTCAGGAGCTTTGGAAAAAGAAAGTGCTGGCGAATAGTGAAATTAATTTGGGAGTAGTGACTGATGAGGTATTTGCACAGGTAATGAGGGAAGCTCAGAGAAGGGGGATTAGTGAGAGAAGAGTCAGAGACTTTGGCGTTGATACTGTGATGAAGACCAGAGGGAAACAAGATGGCGGAGAAGTCAAAGCGGCTGGGGTGCGTGGGAAGAGTGATGCAGCCGGCAGAGAGGCAGCAGTAAAAGCTATAAAGCTGTTCAGCACTGTTCTGGCAGAGCAAGAAATGACAAAGTGTGGTGATAGAGAAGTTGACGCAGAAAACGAAGAGGAGGAAGAAATGGAGCGACAAGATGAGCAAGAAGAGAGAAGGCGCTCTAGAGGTTTACAAGCCCTAAAGAGACTGTATGGAGGCGGCCTCACCAATGCGAATGCCGAAGTCAGTCATAATGGTTTGTGGAGTGACAGGGGGCCCTTACCCAACCACACAGATTTATCTGGCAGCTGCGGACGTTGTTGGAGTGGAGGAGATTGTGTGTTGCGGTGGGTTGCAGTGTGTGTTGCGGTTGCGGCGAAGCAAAAGCTACTAAAGGCCAAGCTTTCCATTAATGGGCAGCCAGTGGACATTTTTGATCTGCATGAACAGACAGTGCAAGCGCGTCTCCTTTGGTTGCCCAGAGGCATGACAGCACAAGAAGTAGCAATAGGCTTCACGCGCATTGCGACGTTGGAGAAGCACGAGTTCGAGAGACTAACTGTGCGAGGAAGATCAGTGTGCGAAACGACGGCTCAATATATCACGCTACGCCTCAGAGAAGGAATGACGATGGAGGATGTGCCAGACGTTACCACGATCAGAGGTATACAGACACTAGTATTGGTTAAGGACCGCGCGCCTCAATGCTTGAGGTGCGTGATGAAAGGACACTTCCGTCACGCATGCGCGAGCCGCTCGTGCGACATTTGTACCCGCACCTACAAGTTGCGGCGAGAGACAGGCTGGTGCAACGAATGGCGCAGAATGCACCGCAGCTGCAGCAGCAGCAGCGGTTGGAGAATGATGTGAGCGGGCAGCAACAGCAGTTGCGACAGGTACAACAGCCACAGCAGCCACAGCACCAATTGGAGCAGCCGCGTCGACAGCAGAAGCAAGGCAGCAGTACTCAGGTTAACCTGGGTCTGCCTTCCATGAGCACGGGCGCTCCATGTCTCACGGCGGTGTTGGAAAACGTTCAGTTTCAGATGCAAAATGATAACGTCATTTCTGGAGTCAAAAAAAGTGTGCCGCAAGATAATTCACCATTACGATGTGACAGTGACGGCCCATGGCTTACTCCGCCACCAAAGAGAAAGCGAAAGAGAAAGAAGAGTTCGAGTTCAGGGTCACCATCTTCAGCGTTGATGCAGCCCGGCAATCCAGAGGAAGGCGCAGTTAGAGAAAATTGTGTGGTTAATAGTGCAGTGAATGGTGCAGCGGTTAGTAGTGAGAATGAGTGCAGCATGTTTGTTGATCCAGTGGAGGTTGTAGTAATGTGTGATTCACAAAGTGAAGAGGACCTAGCACGCCCGAGTGCATTAGGTGATTCAGTGGGCCGACTGTCAGAAGCAGGCCCCAAGTTCGCAAATCCAAGACAGCCAGGTAATTTTAAGCTGTAGTGGTCAGGAGAGAACAGGGGAGGTAGGAGGGATAGGTTAGAGGCCAATTTCTAATGTTCGCGGGGTCAGTTTTGTATAAAATTGCATCCTGAAATGCACAAGGCATACAACGGAAATTAGAGTATGTGGAATTGTTGTTAAAGCATGTAGACGTTTTAGGCATTCAAGAGGTTAACAATATGCGAGATTTTGATGTAGCCGTTTAGGAAGCAGATTTTGTGATGTCGGATTTGAAAGTGGGAGTTTTCGTAAAGTGGCAGTGCCATATAGGGTTGTTAAAATTGAGCAGAGAGTTGCAGGCATTGATGCAGTTGCACTCAGAGTCTATATGTGCAACAAATGGGTCAGTGTTATTTTCGTGCATGTGACGGGTAATCCGTCATTAAGTGGGTGGACGAGGTGGTTCGATCATCATCCAATCATCATCGGTGGTGACTTCAACAGCCACCACTATGATTGGGGGTCGCTGAAGACAGACGCGTGAGGCAACACAAGCTAGCGTTGTTGACAGCCGGGATCTTGTGATCATGGAGGGTGGCACTCCCACTTTTATAAGATGGAGACAGAATGGAGTGCACGAATCAGTGCTAGATTTTTTCGTATGTTCTCATGACATAGCGCCGCAATTTCGGTTCGAAGTTTCGGATGACTTGAGTGGCAGTGACCACTTTCCAGTGGCAGAAGATTCATGTGTTCTGGCCTGTGTGGAACCCTGGGAAAGTGTAGCCAAAACGACCGGTGGTATGCAATGGAGTCTTTGCGGACTGGATTAGCCAGTACCCGCAACGAGTGCGGCAGCGTGATGGGTAGGTATGCCAGCCTGTCAGCTGTGCGGTGTGGACGAGACACCGGAGCATGTCCTCTGGCACTGCAGGAAGTATGTGGCGGCACGGATACTGTTAATCCCCTGGATGCGTGGAATGTCCACGAATCATGAGTTGCTGTCAGTGGCGCCTGGTCGTCAGTCACTTGTGAAGTTGAGGATGATTGCAAAATTTTGTCGCGTAGCTGCGGTGTGTTTTGGCCCACTGGAACTTTCCCTAAATGGGAGAGAGAAGGTGGGTGG